>JAHCHA010007889.1:0-10863 GCA_027742795.1 Vigna hirtella
AGAAATTCCCCGGATCTAGACTTCCCCGTACGCGCCCGTATCGACAAAACCAATAATCATGCATCGAATGAGTTAAACAATGCAAGCATTAAGCAAAGAGGAAAAACCCTAACTAATGATAAAAGAAAGCATAGGTCTTAATTAAAAGAAGTAAAAACAAATTCCATATATGAGAGCTTCAAAAGATTACATTGATTCCCCAACAAACATACAGAGTTTAGTTCACCATATTCATGGTGAACCTAGATGAATAACAATGAAAGAATGGAAGATAAAACCCTAGAAAGGTGAAGAGGTAGCCTGAGCATCCAAGATCCTCCTTCAAAGGGGTGGAAGAGAGAGTGTTTGCTTCGTTTCTGCCAAAGATACCAACCCTAGGAAACCCTAAAGCTTATATACTATTCGTAAATTACAGAAAATTAGGCCCAAGCCCAAAAATAGTGCCGCTCAGCGGTAAACTACCGCTCAGCGGTAAGTGCGTGAGACGTTTCTTCCCCTCAGCGGTCCTCCCGTAAGCTCCTGAGTGCCGCTCAGCGGTAAACTGCCGCTGAGCGGTAACTTCGGCTTCTCCTTTTGCACTTTTTGATGTCTTTTCTGATTCCATCTCTCTCCTTCTTCACTTCTTTCACCAAATTCACCTTAAAACCTGCACAAAAACACTGAAATCAAGCATAAACCTGTCCAGCTCTCTTATTTCTGAAAATATGAATAAAAGCATGATTTCAAGCTAGTTTCTAAGTATAAAGGTTGCTTTTAGTATGAATTTTAAGCATGAAAATAACAGTTTTTCAACTGTTATCAACAATCCAAAATCAACAAAGGGAAGCAAGAAATTTCTTCTTTTAGACAAGCCATGGAGGAGGCGCTAGGTCAAGCCTGGGATAGGTATAAGAGCTTGTTGAGAAAGACGCCCACTCATGACTTTGACGAAGCAACAATAGTCATTCTTTTCCTTGGAGGTCTTGGTTCACAAACCAAGTTGATGCTAGGTGCCTCAGTTGGAGGTAATATTAAATGCAATACTCTAGAGCAAGCCACTGAATTGATTGACAACATGGCTACTAATGATAATGAGTTGCATAATGAGAGAGGAGCTCCAATTCAACAGAAGGGAGTTCTACAATTGCAATCAAATGATGTCTTGCTTGCGCAGAATAAAATTATAACTCAACAGTTGGAGAATTTGACAAAAACACTTTCTCAGTTGCCAAAGGAGCTAAAGAATGTTGCACAGGTTCAACAACAACTTTGTGAACTATGTGGTGGTGACCATATCAATGGTCAATGTGCTTTTCCAGTGGAGGCTTTAGAAGACGTCAGTTTCATGGCCAATCAATTTCCATATCGCCAAGGTAACTTTAACCAAGGGTGGAAACCTCACCCAAGCATGGGTCAAGGTCAAAATGGACAAGCTAAACAAGTAGGACAATTCAATAGACCACAACAGCAACCATCAATATGGCAACAAGTATCTGCATTGAATGTGAAATCATCAAAGCTTGAAGAAACTCTTCAACAATTTATTCAGGTGACTATTTCCAACCATTAAAGCACTGAAGCTGCAATTAGAAATTTGGAGATACAGGTTGGTCAAATGGCTAAGAAGCCGGAAGATATGCCTGACAAGTGTTTTGGGGCTAATACTGAGGTTAACCCTATGGAAGAGTGTAAAGTTATTGTAAGTCCAGATGTTGAGAGGGTGGATGAGAAGAAAGAGAGTGTTGAGTTAGAAATAAAAGAAGAAAAAAAAGAGAGAAAAGAGAGAGTGGAGAGAAAATAAGAGATAATAGGTGGGGATGAGAGAAAAGAGAAAGACAAAAAGAGGGGAGAGAAAAAAATTGAAAAAAATGAAAAAATTCTTCCTTATCCTAAGGGAAGTGAAAAGATTGAAAAAGAGAGACAATATGGGCGCTTCAAAAGATATCTTCAGGCAATTGGAGATTACAATACCTTTGAATGAAGCACTTCAACAAATTCCAGTTTATGCAAAGAACATGAGGCAAGTCTCCAGCAAGAAGAGATATCTAGATGAAAAGGGAGATTGCAGTGATATGGAAAAGAAGCCACTTACTCCAAAAGTGAAAGATCCAAGAAGTTTTATTATTCCTTGTGTCATTGGGAAGGAGAATATAAGGAAAGCCCTAATTGATTTAAGGTCAAGTATTAATTTGAGGCCTTTATCTTTGCTTAAAAGAATTAGTGATATTGAAGTCAAACCAACAAAGGTGACTTTGCTAATGACGGATGGATCTTCCAAGAAACCTTATGGTGTGGCGGAACATGTGGTGGTTTGCATAGAAAAACTGAAATTCCTGGTAGATTTTGTGGTGATGGAGATGAAGGAGGATGAGAAGGTCCCAATCATTCTTGGAAGACCGTTTATGAAAACGGAAAAGGTAATCATCAATGTGGATGATGGGATTATAGTGCTTCATAACCGAGAGAAGGTGATCTTTAATGTCTTCAATGTGGAGCAGCAGATTCAAGCGAATGAGGCTAGTCATAAAGCTGCATATAAGGATGCACCCTTGACTAGTTCAAAAGCTGCAAAGCCGGTCTTCAAAGGTTAAAATTGTTTCTTGTCACAGGTTAGGGAAGAAGAAAAAGATGGCAAAGAAAGGAAGGTTCATGATGACTTGATGGAGGCACAACTCAAACTTGGTACACTAGTAAGATTCAAGAACAAGTTGTGGGTTGTGAAAGACTATAAAGAGAATAAAGTGATAGAGATTGAAGCTCCATATTCAAGGAGAGTCAAAAAGGTGGACCGGACACAGCTGATGAGTTGGTGTGATGAAAGAAAAAGGAACACCAACATTGAACAAGGAACTTGAGCTTTATTGGGTCAAGCTAATGACATTAAAAGAACGTCTGGGAGGCACCCCAGTGATTTGAGAACATTAATTTCCTTAATTTTGTTATTTTGGTGATGTAATTTTATAAACTTTGGGACATTGATTTATGTTGTTTTGAGATTGTTTGGTATAGGATCTACTGATGGATGCTAGGTGGTTGAGTATCTACTGAAGGATACTAGGTTAGCAGGCATCTCCTGATGGGTGTTGGTAAGAAAGATTTGCACTTACAGAAGGGTGCTGGAGGATTTTGGGTCAGGCTCGTGACGTTAAACAAGCACTACCTGGGAGGCAAGCAATTGATTGACTTTATCTTTGTTTGTTTTAATTTTGCTCTAATTGCATTGTAGGGATTGAATATATGAGTGATGTGAGAACCTAAAAGCATGGGGTGAGTGAGAGGCATGGGTATAGGACACCTAGGGCAAGCTAGGAAGAAGGAGAGATGGTGCCGCAAATGCCGCTCAGCGGTAATTATCGTTGAGTGCGACTACTGCAGATTTGGGTGGACCATTTTGTTTCAATTGGGCTCAGCGGGATTAGGCCCATTAGGTTATTTTTATACCCTAGGGCGCAGCTTTGCTTCCATTTTCAGATCTCCCTCTTCCCACACACTCTTAAGCACTCTCCAAAGAGTTCTCTTCACTTTTTCCTTCTTCCCGCTTCACAAAATCTCTCTTTCAAACACTTTTGCATCAAGTTTCCATCCAAGTTTGGGGTTTGGTGAGAGCATTGCTGTTGGGGGCTGATTTCTTCACATTCCTAGAGCATTTTTCACTCATCTAGCATCTCCACCCAAGTAAGTATAAGTATTTTACATTCTAGGGCTTTTGAAAGCATGAATTGGTATGAACATGGTTGTCTAAGCATGATTCTTGAGGGATTTTGATTTTTATACATGATTAGATGAATTAATTGCTATTTGGACTGATTAAACTGCTTGATTTGGGTCTAGAACTAGGAAGAATGCATGTGGGTGGAGATTAGGAGCATTTTTGCAAGATTTTGAAAATCTGCAGAATCGCCGCTCAACGGAAATTTTCCCTGAGCGCGATTCTGGTAGAGTGGTTTATATGCTTCTTTTGGTTGCTGGTTTTGATGCACAGGTTGCGCTGAGGGGTTTGATTACCCTCAGCGATGATAGGAATGGTTTTAGGGAGTTGTTTGTGGTTTACTAATGCTTAATGAGGTTTCTTGTGGTTTTGCGAATTGTGTTTGATGCAGGGATGACCTCCTCATCGGGCAAGAGAATCAAGACTATAGGATCCAAGAGGAAGGATAAGAAACCAGAACATTCCTATGCTAGCAAGTTCCTTTCCCGCAAGTGTGAGCGCCACTTCAATGTTGCGCAAGATAGGAGGCTATTAATGGAAAGGAAGGCTAGACTGATACCTGATTTTGCTCCACAGTTTGGAGAGCATTTGGAGAACAGGAACTGGGGGAAGCTAGCCACTTATCCTGCACCAGCTAACATAGCAGTGGTGAAAGAATTCTACACCAACGCAAGGAGGTTGAGTGATCATCCTGCTGAGGATTATTTGACCTATGTTAGAGGATACGCCATTCAGTATGACCCTGACTCCATTAACAGATTTTTAGAGACTAAATGGGCTGGTGAGCAGTGCCAGTTTGCTCTAAATATGGAAGAAGGAGCAGACTTTGGTGATGTGGAAAGTGTGCTATGTGTGCCTGAAGGGCATTTTCAGAGAAATAGAAATGGTGCAGTAGTGAACATCAGGAGAACTGATCTGACTCCTCTTGCAAATATTGGATGGCATTTTCTCATGCCAACATCCAGCCGTGCTCACATGTCTCGGATATTACTGTCAGCAGGGCGCTTCTTTTGTACTGTGTGCTCAAAGGAATGAACATTAACATTGGCCAAGTCATAGCCAATGAAATACAGGTGTGTGCCAACACTATGAACAACAATTGGGGCATTGATGAACAAATCTTCAATCCCCGAAAACGGAGTCAAAAACTTGTTAACCCTCGGCAAATGTAACTGAATCGTATCAAGTAATAAACCTGGTAAGACCAAGTATCGTTCTCCCTTCACGGCCTAGACAGTTGTGTGATTTTGTTGATTAATTAAGACTTGTGAACAAATTGTTCTAAGTTTCAAATGCAAAAGACTGAAAAGTAAATATGTATGCATGTGATGATCAATGGGCAAGAAGAAACAAAACACGTGAATTAAAATATATGGATGAATATGTTGTTGGGGTTTATCAATTTCATCCTATCCACTCTCTTGTATTTAGGAATTCATCATTCTTTTCATTAATGTTAATGCCACTTTCTAAATTACTTTAAACCCGATGTCTCGGCGAAGAAAGCCTAATCATAATCACTAGTTTACAATGTCTTGTCTCCCTAGCAATTAATAATGCTTTATAGTGAACAGAAGCTTAAAGGCAACCAACCATCATACTCCTATGTCTAGGTTTGTAATATACTGTTGGGAGAGATTCCCCAGATCTAGATTTCCCCATATGTGTCCATATCGACAAAACCAATAATCATGACATCGAATGAGTTAAACAATGCCTGCTTTGAGGAAAGATGAAAAACCATAACTATTAATGAAAGAAAGCATGTATCATAAAAATGATCTTGAAGAACAAATTTCATACAAGAGAGTTTCTAAGGATTTACATTGATTCCCCAACAACCAAATAAAATTAGTTCACCATATTCATGGTGAAACTAGATGAAATACAATGGAAAAGTGAACGATAGAACCCTAGAAAGTTGAGAAAGGAGCCTTAGCATCCAAAATCCTCCTCCAAGGGGTGAAAGAGTGCATTTTTGCTTCGTCCTAGCCAAAGATATGAACCCTAGAACGTCCTAAAGCTTATATACTATTCTAAAAAGTACAGAAAATTAGGCCCAAGCCCATAAAAGTGCCGCTGAGCGGTACATACCGCTTAGCGGTAATGGCGCGTGACCAATTCTTCCCCTCAGCGGCATTTCTCCCCTCAATGGTGCCAACGGGTCTTTGAGAGTGCCGCTCAGCGGTAATTTACGCTGAGCGGTACTTGTGGTTTCTCTTCTTTTGCACTTTTTGTGTCCTTTTCTGCTTCCATCTCTATCCCTTTTCACTTCTTTCATCAATTTCATCTCAAAACTTGGAAAAACAAGGAAATCAAGCATAAAACCTGTCCAACTCTCTTATTTCCAACAATTCAACAAAATCACGAGTTCAAGCTACTTTCTAAGTCATAAAGGTTGTAATTGAAGTCAATTTTAAGTATAAAAATAACAGTTTTTCAACTGTTATCACAACCCCAAACTTAGAACTTTGCTTGTCCTCAAGAGAGTAAGATGTAACTCAATCTTCCACCAATCCATACAATGGTTCATCACATTCAAAAATCCTTCTTTCAAGACAAGTAAATACTCAATTTAGCTCATCACCAAGACTTCAATCAAGATGTGCACATGCTTTTAGGGTTCACTCAATCACATAATATATAAGAAATGCTATTATAATGAATGATCAATCAACTAAGCAAAGATGTTCTAATGTGTTCATGGAATCTATCCTCACCAGATAAAGTGTTTCACTCAAACACACAAATGTGTAGGAGATATTCACTTATTCACTTTGCTATCACAATGTCACATGAATCAACTTTGCCTTTCATTTAACCATAATCAAAAACACTTGCAAGCAAGCATCATCACAAGGACTTTTCAATGGCTTATAATGTGGCTGGGCTAACAATAACAATTGGCTTTTCTGGATCACAAAACCCTTGAGTTAAGAAAATCATCTAAACACAACCATTCTTAATTATTCCCAACTTTCTTTTGCATTGAGCTTTTCTTTTCTTTTTCTTCTGCTTTTCACATGCTTAACTTTTTGGCTCAATGCTTTTTATTTTCCCTTTCTATTTTCCAACAACCCCAAACTTGAACATTTATCAATATCACAGAATATTTTCAACTTAACTCAAGGTAAATCTTTTCAAAGAGGGTTTTCTATCTTATTCAAGATTACAGGTTCAATGGATAGAACACACAGTGTTCTCTTTTGATTGGGATACAATCATACATTTGGCTAATAAAAGGGTTACCAACAAATGGCCCTGATCATATGATGCAAACAAACAAGTGATTCAATCATAGAAAACCTGGGCAAAGTCATTCATGCTTTCAAAGTAATAACATTCAACAACAACTCTGAAGCTCAAAATCTCACATATAAGCTCATTCACATTCCACATACACATCCTGCTTAGCATCATAATCACAATCATAACATCTTGCATTTGTTCACAAGGCTTGTGAACCACCTGTATAAGCATATAATGTGAACATTCTCAACATCAATCAAGATCAAAACACATCAAGCATTACTCATCATGCAATAAGTCATAAGCAAACCATCATAACAGATAAAGTTCAAATTGAGAACATCAATCCTATTCTACAAACAAAAGCAAATAAGTTCAATATTACAAAACACTAGGTTGCCTCCTAGGTAGCGCTTGTTTAACGTCACGAGTGATAACAGTTGAAAAACTGTTATTTTCATGCTTAAAATTGATACTAAAAGCAACCTTTAACACTTAGAAACTAGCTTAGAATCATGCTTTTGTTCATATTTTTAGAAATAAGAGAGTTGGACAGGTTTATGCTTGATTTCAATGTTTTATGTAGGTTTTAAGGTTAATTTGATGAAAGAAGTGAAGAAGGATAGAGATGGAATCAGAAAAGAACTCAAAAAGTGCAAAAGAAGAGAAGCCGCAAGTACCGCTCAACGCCAGTTTACCGCTGAGCGACACTCAAGAACACCCGTTGGCTCAGTTGAGGGGTGAAAGTGCAGCTGAGGGGAGAATTGACTACGTGTTGGTACCGCTGAGCGGTGGTATTTTGGGCTTAGGCCCAATTTTCTGTAATATTTCGAATAATATATAAGCTTTAGGACTTCCTAGGGTTTGTATCTTTGGCAGAGTACGAAGCAAACACTCACATTTCCACCCCTTGGAGGAAGATCTTGGATGCTAAGGCTACCTACTCAACTTTCTAGGGTTCTATCTTTCATTCTTTCATTATTGTTCATCTAGTTTCACCATGAATATGGTGAACTAAACTTTGTATTGTTGTTGGGGAATCAATGTAATCTTTTGAAGCTCTCATATATGGAATTTGTGTTTAAACATCTTATTTTGAGATATATGCTTTCTTTCATCATTAGTTAGGGTTTTTCCTCTTTGCTCAAAGCATGCATTGTTTAACTCATTCGATGTCATGATTATTGATTTTGTCGATATGGGAACATACGGGGAAATCTAGATCCGGGGAAATTCTTCCAATAGCATATTGCCTAGACATAGGGATATGAGGGTTGGTTGCCTTTAAGCTTCTGTGCTTCAGAATTAATTATTAGGGATGCTAGGAATTGTATGAACTCGTAATTAAGGATATGCTTTCTTTGCAAGGTGATTTAGAGAGTGGCATTAACATTGATGAAAAGAATGATGAATTCCTAAAGTATATGAGAGTGGATAAGATGAAATTGGTTACCCCAACAACATACTCCTCCATCTAATTCGTTCAAAGTGTTTGTGTTCCTCTTTTCCATTGATCAAAACTCATGCATACATGTTTGCTTATTGTCTTTTGCATTTGAAACCTCAAGAATTTGTTCACAAGTCTTAAATAATCAAGAAATCATATAACTAACTAGGCCGTGAGTCCTTTGGGAGAACGATACTTGGTCTTACCGAGTTTATTACTTGATGCAATTCGGTCACACTTGCCGAGGGTTAAACAAGATTTTGGTGTCGTTTTTCGGTGTTCTTAAATTTGTCATCAACGAGCCTGACCCAAAATCCACCAACACCCATCAGTAGGTGTAACAAACTTGGTATCCTTCAGTGAATACTTAACCACCTAGCATCCATCAGTAGATGTTAACCCAAAAAGTTTCAACATACAAGTAATGTCCAATGTTCTTAAAAAAATTACAAGCAATATCAAAATAAAATAAAATAATGTTTTTAAATTACTGGGGTGCCCCAGTAAAGATCACGTTCCATCTCCAATGTTGGTGTCTATCTTTCTATCATCACACCAACTCATCAGCTGCTTCCGGTCCACCTCTTTGACTCTTCTTGAATGTGGAGACTCGATTTCTATCATTCCATCCTCTTTATAGTCTTTAACAACCCATAACTTGTTTTTGAATCTTACATGTTTACCAAGTTTGGGTTGTGCTTACATCAAGTCATCATGAACCATCCTTCCTTTGCTATCTTGTTCTTCTTCCCTAACCTGAAACAAAAAAAAAATTTACCTGTAAAGCTCGGCTTTGAATCTGTAGAACTAGTCATGGGTACATCCTGACTTGTAGCTTTATGACTAGCCTCTTCTGTTTGCATCTGTTGCTCCTCTTTGAAGACATCAATAATCATTCTTTCTTCTTGATTCTGAAGCACTACCATTCCTTCATCTACATCAATGATGACTTTGGCTGTTTTCATAAACGGTCTTCCAAGAATAACAGGAATGCTTTCATCTTCCATCTCCACCACCACAAAGTCTGCCAAGAATTTTAGTTTGTCTACACAAACTATTACGTCTTCCACTATACCATAAGGCTTCTTTGAAGATCCATCTGCTATTAACAAAGTCATCTGCAGTGGCTTAACTTCAAGATCTCCATTTCGCTTAAGTACAGATAAAGGCATCAGATTGACGCTTGACCCTAAATCAAGTAGGGCTTTCTTTATCCTTTCCTTCCCTATGACACAAGAAATAGTGAAACTTCCTGGATCTTTTACTTTGACAAGAATGGGCTTTTTCTTAACAGCTTTGTATTCATTCATCTCCTCTTCTATATATCTTTTTCCTTTGGAGATTTGTTCCATGTGCTTAACCTGAGCTGAAAATTGTTGCCATGCTTCATTCACAAGTAAGTCAACATCTGCATGAGTGAAAAGATCTTTGAATTGCCTCTTTTTTTCTATTCTCTCACATTCTGTTGGGTAAGGAAGAATTTTTTTAATTTTTTTCTCTCTTCTCTTCTCATCTTTCTCTTTTCTATCATCTTCTTCTTCTCTTTCTTCTTTTCTTACTAACTCAACCTTTTCTTCTTTTCTTACTAACTCAACTTTTTCAACATCTACACTCACTAAAACTCTACACTCCTCTTTAGGGTTAACCTCAGTATTAGCCCCAAAACTCTTATCAGGCCTTTCTTCCAACTTCTTAGTTATTTGTCCGATTTGCATCTCCATATTTCCAATGGATGCTTGAGTGCTGTTATGATTGGAGATGGTTACCTGCATAAATTGGTGAAAAGTTTCTTCCAACTTTGTATGTTTTTCAGTGAGTGTAGACATTTGTTGCCATAATGATGGTTTTTGCTGTGGCCTATTAAATTGTCTTGATTGCCCAGCTTGTCCAGATTGTCCCTGACCTTGACCCTTGCTTGGGTGAGGTTTCCACCCTTGGTTGAAATTACCTTGGCGGTATGGAAATTGATTGTTCATGAAATTTACATCTTCTAGGGCCTCCACTAGAAAAGCACATTGACCACTGATATGGTCACCACCACTTAGTTCACACATCTGTTGTTGAACTTGAGCAACAATTTTTAATTCCTTCGGATATTGAGCAAGTGTCATTGTTATATTCTCCAACTGTTGAGTTATAATCTTATTCTGAGCGAGCAAGGCATCATTTGATTGCAATTGTAGAACCCCTTTCTGTTGAATAGGAGCTCCTCTTTCACTATGCATTTCATTGTCATTAGCAGCCATGTTCTCTATCAATTCTGTCGCTTCCTTTGGAGTCTTACATTTAATATTACCTTCAACTGAGGCATCTAACATCAACTTGGTTTGTGAACCATTACCTCCAAGAAAAAGTAGAACTATTGCTGCTTCATCAAAACCATGCATGGGAGTCTTTCTCAATAAACTTTTGTACCTGTCCCATGCTTGACCTAATGTCTCCTCCATGCCTTGTCTGAAAGAAGAGATCTCTTGCTTCC
>JAHCHA010007917.1:0-10852 GCA_027742795.1 Vigna hirtella
GAGCTCGCACAACTTCAATCGACCTCTCCTCGGGCGTTCGTCCATCAAGTGGTATCAGAGCCAGGTTCGAGCACGCTTCAGAGGTAAGTATCTCGGTTCGTCTCTGTTTCGAGTTGTCTTCTGTTCTTGCGTTTCGAGTTGTCTCGGTTCATCTTATTTTGTCTCGGTTTGATTCTATTCTTTGAGTTTTGTTTCATTTGATTCAGTCGTGTTTTTGTTTGTCTCGCGTCTCTAATTTCAAATCGTGTTGATCTGTTTAGCTTGTGAGTTGTTCATCATTTTCCTTTAATGTCTTGATTTGTTTTTCTGATTTGAGTTGTTGCAAATCTTGTTTGTGTTTCGTGTTTTGAAGCTCTTCATATCTATTTCGGTTTCCAAGTTGCGTTTCCTGTGCCTTGAGTCTTATTTCATTTTAATTCGGTGAATCTTCTTATTTGAGTCTTTTAAGTTTTAAAATCCATTTCTGTTTTGTCTATGTCATGTTACTTTGTTTTAATTGTCAATTAAATCTGAGTTTAACTGATTCAATTGAATTTTTGCTTTGAGTAAGATATGTCCATCATCATAAGCAGTGACATTCAATTGAATGAGCTTGATGACAGACTTCAACAGCAGTTTTAATGTCATTTCATTTATCTGAAGCTGTTGAGTTTTTGATGCTGACTATTACATGTAATTGTATTGCACTTCTGAAATTCTGTGAGCTGAAAGTTGAATCTGCTTGTGGATAGCAAATGCACACCAATTAAGCTATGAAATGTTGCATTGAGCTTGGGTGCAAGATGCTTACAGCAGCATCAGTCTCTAATTTGGCCAGCTACACCGAACTGGTTTTTCTTTGAAGAGTCTGTGAGTCATTCATACTTGGTTTTAAATTCTTTGCCAAGTTCTGATTCAAATATTTTTTCCAGTATTGTCTTCGTTTCATTGGCATCTATTGAGGTATATGAATCTGCAGAATTGCATTAAAACTGTTTACAACAGTGATTGAACTTAGTTTGAACTTCTGAGTTTGTGATCCATAATGTGCATTCACTGTTTTCACTTTGTTATCAATTCTGCAATTGAGAATAAATTTTTGGTCACTCAAGGAAGCCTAAACCAGTGGTATTTGAAAATATAACTGTGGCTGAGAGTGATTAGCCTCTTGTTTTCCTTTGGATATTTTTTTTTTTTGAGTTGAATCATTTGTTTCTATCATGACTCATATCTTGTGAAGTTGAATTGAAATAGAGTCAAATTATATGTTGTGAATTGTAGCAAAAGAAAGTGAAAGTATAAAAGCATTAGTTTCTTGTGATTTGAAAAAGAAAAAGCAATTAGAAAAGAAGTATTGATTGAACCACATAAAGAGTCAAGTGGCAAGTGCAATTCACAACACAGTTTCACTCTTAATGTTTCTCTCCTTTTTCTGGTTCATCATATAATTGGATTGGAGTGAACATTTTAGAGCAATTGGCAATGCATTATTCTATTTCAGTTGCAAATCTGTTTGGTCATGTATGATTCAACTTGCTGTCATTTTCTTGTTTTATGAATCTGTTCTAGATCCTTTGGTAGGTTCAGTTTTGGTGCCTTCTTTTTAAATAGCTTTGTTTCTTGTTTGTCATTTGTTGGCTGTCTTAGTTTTGTCTACATTATATGAAAAATCTATTCTGCTGATCTTAATTTGAAGCTTTTACTTGCTTTATTCATCTGATCTAGAGTTGTCTTAAGCAATAGATCTGTTGTTCTGTCATTGTCTTGTGGCTGTCCTGTTCTGTTCTGGTTTCTGATTTTGACCTTAGCCTAGCCATTCTTGATTGAGAAGCTTGTTACACTCTGGTTTCTGGAATTTGAAAGAAGGTTTGTGTGTTTGGTAGCATCTTAGGTGGTGGTGGTCTGAAAGACTCTCCAGCTTTGAACTGCCAAGGGAGAATCTCCCTTCCAAACCTTTCCATTTTGAGTGCTTTAAGCTTTAAGAGAGACTGATTTTTGTGAGCTTTGTGTGGCTGCATCTAAGAGCCAAATTTCTTGTTGAGAGTGTGTTCTTGTTTAAGTGCTGAAATAAGTTTTGAACTTGAAATGTGCTGACCATTTAGTTGTGCAGTTTTTGTTCTGATTAACATTTACAGGGAGTAAAGTTGTTCAAAAGCAGTTTGTAAGTGTGGGAAGTCTAACACAAGAGTACCTCAAGTGGAGCAAAAGGAGCTTTGCTACCTGCATAAACTACACCAAGCTGAATAGGGAGTCTCTTTATTCTATTGTGCAGTTTCGTGTTAGATTTGTGCATGACTAAAAATAGTAAACCATATTTGCTTGAATATTCTGTTTGGATATCATATGGTTTCATTTTTTTCCTTAACATGCGCAAACTGTTTCTTTATGTTAATTCAGACTAATAAATTGGATGTTGTACTTGTTGATTGAAAGCTGACATGATCTTTTAAGGGTTCAGCAACACCAATGCAGGGAGAAAGTCTAGATTAGGGCTGGGATTTGTTTTCTGTGTTGATAATAATCCAATCTGAATTGTGCTGTTATCAATTCTGAATTTTTATTGTTTTTCTCTGGGATCTTGGTGTATAGATAAACTGCAGCATTGAGTGGGATTTGGGAGTGCAGACCAGAACCTTCACTGATACAGCTATAGCACCTCAACAGAGTATAGATTAAGCAACCAGAGGCAGAAACACTTCTTGTGGGAGTGTTGAACTAAAGGGAGTCTTTCACCTTAAATTGCTTCTGTTTTAGTTGAACTATTCCTGTTATAGCTTGTATTGCTTAGCATTATTTGGAAGTTGATCTGGTATGATAATTGTTGTACACTAGGATTAGCCAATCTGAATCTGAATCTGAATCTGAATCTGAATTGGAATTGTTCTGCATTGCATTGGATTAATCTGATTTTGATTAGACTAGGGTGGTTGTTTAATCAGTTTGGTTTCAGCGTAGACTTATATCCTTTTGATTCTGGTATAATGACCATTTGCATGTGTCTAATGAAATCTGGTTTGATTTTGTTGGATTTATGTGTGCAGAGCTGATGTGAATGAATCATTAGTTGAGCAGCATATTACTGAAGAAACAGTAGCAGAAACACCTCAGTGTGGAGTTTACAGGCTAGAAACAACCATTCAAACAGGGAAGTTGTCTAACTTACCCTTTGTTGTGAATTGATATTCTGTTTTAGCTTGTAAGTGATGTAAGTGATAATATTGAATGAATATCCTGCTGATTTTGGTTGCAAATTAACTGTGCAGAATACTTGGAACAATTTGAGAGCAAAAACAATTCTATTAGCTGTCAGGATCAACAACTGCACACGTGAAGGCCAGAGAATAAAAGGGAAGTTCTTACTGTTATGTGTTTTCATTGTGCAATTTGTTCTAGTTAATGAAATTTTGATTGCAGCTCTGTGCATTTACTTTTGTAGGATTGAACTGGCCTGGAAAATTCAAGACAAATTGATTCTAGAAGCAACAACAAAGTTGAGCAACAAAATGGAGAAGAGGACCAGGACCGTAGCATAGTTTGCTTTCTTTGTATTTGATTTGTTCAAATTGTTTGTAATAGGCTGGTGTTAGCCACTGTTAGCTTTAATTTTTGTTTTGTAAAAGGGCCTTTTATAAAGTCCAAGTGTTTAGGAAGAGTCCTTGGTGCTCTTTCAAACTCTTGGCAACTTTAACTTGCTTTAATTTTAGCATAGCTAGACAGGTGAATGTGTCTTGTTAGCCAAAGCTACAAGCTTCACCATAGGAGTAGACTTTAACATTGACTTGATTTGTGTATCTCGTAGGGGTCATTAGAGTCCGCTGGTTTCTGAAGTGTTTTGTTTGTTTGATTTTGTGTTCACGTTTAGGGGTGATTAGGCTAAAAGGGATTAAACTCTAAGCCTTTTCACACATTAGAGTCCGAGAGTCTAGTCTTTTAATTGTGCTTAATTGTTTGTGATTGTTTGAGTTGTTTACTTTGTTTCTAAAGGTGATTTTAGTTTAAGGGGTAATTAGTTAGTAGCCTAAGACATTTCTGGCAAGGCAAGACTTGGTACTTAAGCAGCTCTTTAGCTCACCTCTCTTACCTGGGACTTGTCTAAGTGAAAGTTTTGAACCCTTTTGATTAGGAAAACTTTTAAAAACAAAGATGTCTTCTTATAGTTCATATAAGTCTTCTAGTTTAGATAAAGTTGATGAAATGTTTAAACAAGCTAGGAACCTTCCATCCTTTGGTAAAGACATAGGTGCATTAACATACCTAGCTTGGGAAAAAGAAATTGATAAAATAAATCCTTGGTTTTATGAAGAGAGTGAATATTATGTCCTTAGCATATATCTCTCTAAGTTAGAAAAGCATGCAAGTGAGTGGTGGGATGAAAGACAATATCATGTTAGGAAAGGTAGAAAGTCTTCCATACGTGATTGGCATGATTTAAAAGCTTGCATGAGAAGAAAGTTTGTGCCTTCAAGCATTAAAAGAAACCTAGAACTAATTAGGGATTGCATTGATGATGGAAAATTATTTCTTGAGAGTTTAAATGATCATGGGTTTCTTCGTAGAGAATTAGAATTTGGGGCAAGACTTAAAGAGATCAAGGATAAGAAAAGAGAAAGAGAGATTGAGAGAAAAGAAGAAGAAGAAAGGAAAGAAGAAGAGAAGAGAGAGAGAGAAGAAAACGAGAAAACAGAAAGAGAGAAGAAAGAAAAGGAGAAATTGTTGCTGATGACAAATTCTATTCTTTCCAAGACTATGGAACCTAAAAGGGAAGGTTTTCAAATCTTTACTTCTTTAAATATGGACTTTTCTTTCAAACCAATTGTCATTATGTATTCTATGAAAACATTTTCAAAATATGACAATTCAAATCTTGAGTTATTGTTATCTTTAAGAAAACAATTAACTCAAGACAAAAGTGAATTTGGACTTCTAGAATTTTCAAATGTGATAAAACAAAATATTAGAAGTCCTTATTTCTTTGTTTTTGTAGAAAAAATCTTTCTTGGATTGATATTAATTGAAAATATATTTGATGTTTATTGCAGATTTGTGTTTGATCCAGGAGGAAGAAAAGTGGATATAAAAGAATAAGACCACTCCAAGATGGCCATGCTCCCAAAGATTGTGTGGAGCTTCTTCATAAGGCCATTGTCAGATTTGAGGACAAATCTTTTCTTAAGAGGGAGGGCATGATGGAATCCTCCTTGACGTAGTCCTCCTTTTGTATGTTTACTTTTCCTAGCTTAGCTATTAAGGAGCATGGGTTACTATAAATACCCAACTCCTCTCTTGTATTAGCACTTTTGAGATTAATGAGAACTGAGTTTTCTGAATTAGAAACTATTCTCTCTTGAAAGTCATAGGCTAGAGAGTCCAAAGACTCCCTCTAGCCACCTTCCAAGCACCACTCTCATTCTTCCATTTCTCCAAAATTCCACGGTACTTTCTCTCTCACTCCTCCACGCTGCACCACTCGTCAGAGGCCACATCTTCCAGCTTCCTTGCATCAGCGCTCCTTAGCCACGTGTTCAGCCTTGAGCACGCGTCACCCTCCTTCCCATATCATTTGGTTTCACAAGTCCACATCTCAGAAACCACATCTTTCATTCTCGCTCTCAAGCTCCTCACTGGTTTCCATCTTCTCTCATCATTTCCTTCATTTTCACCGTTTGTTTTCCCTTTTCTACCGTTTAATCCACTTTCCACTGAGCAATCTAGCTTTTCCACCGTTCAATCTTGAGTTTGAACCGATTAATCGGTTCATTTTGAGTTTTCCCTCTTTTCTAGGGTTCGTTCATGATTTTAGGGTTTTCTGCAATCGATTTCGATTCTATCAGTTTTGCTCCGATTTCTCTCTCGATCTAGAGTGTCCTATCAATTCCGCTGCGTCATCTCTCTGGAGGAAGCTCAGAGGAGGTCTGGTTCATGTTCGTGCAACTTCAATCGACCTCTCCTCGGGCGTTCGTCCATCAAGTATGTGGTCATGCCTTTTGGGGTGACTAATGCTCCCGCCATCTTCATGGATTACATGAACAGGATCTTCAGACCGTTCTTAGATAAATTCGTGGTTGGTTTCATAGATGACATCCTGATTTATTCTAAAACTCGAGAAGAGCATGAAGATCACCTTAGAATAGTTCTTGAAATCTTGAGAGAAAGGAAGCTTTATGCGAAACTGTCTAAGTGTGAGTTCTGGATGGATGAAGTGCCTTTCCTAGGGCATGTTATCTCGGCTGGTGGAATTGCTGTTGACCCAGCCAAGGTACGAGCAGTGATGGAGTGGGAAAGGCCTAAGACTGTTACGGAGGTCAGGAGCTTTGTGGGCTTAGCGGGTTATTATCGTCGCTTTATTGATAACTTTGCTCGGATAGTAGCGCCGCTGACCTAATTGACCAGGAAGGATCAGCCTTTTGTTTGGACTGATAGATGTGAGACTAACTTCCAAGAGCTAAAGCAGAAGTTGACTAGTGCACGGATGTTGATTATTCCTGACACAGGGAAACCCTTTGAGGTTTACTGTGATGCCTCCTACTAGGGATTGGGTTGTGTATTGATGCAAGAGAAGAGAGTGGTTGCTTACGCCTCAAGACAACTCAAGGTGCATGAGAAAAATTATCCCACTCATGACTTGGAGTTGGCCGCAGTTGTTTTTACATTGAAGATTTGGAGGCATTTCTTGTATGGGGCTCAATTTCAGGTGTTCAGCGACCATAGGAGTTTGAAGTATCTATTTGATCAGAAGGAGCTAAACATGAGTGATGAGAGGGTCGCACCTCCCACAAAAGTTGTGCATAGAAGAATGCAGTATAAGCTAGGAAGTGACTCCTAGGTCGTCTCTCAAGGACCAATTTGTGTCGGTTCAGTCTCAGATTTTTTACACACGAAGTGGGGGGGTTTGTGCTTTTTGGTGCGGAAAAATAAAAAAATTAAAAACAACAGTGCAGAAAACGTAAATGAAAGCAATGAAGAAAATACAGAAAAACGGTAAATTTGGGAAAACGGTAAAAAATGGAATTTAACTTTTTGAAAACATAAATTGGAAACGAAATTTTGACATAATTAAAATGCAAAGCTGAAATTCACAACAGAACAGAAAATGAAAATAATTGCATCCAAAATCTAAACGAGAAAACGAAACTATAAACAAATTTTAATGCGTAGATGAAAGTAAAATTCAACAAGATTGATTGGAAAATGCAGAATGGAGATTACGATTAACATTCAACTTGAAACTGGAAATTAAAGAAACACAAAACCTCCCCAGAGGGGAGGAGAAAACCAGAACGTCTCCTAACTTCTACTCCTAAATTCTAACTAAAATCCCCTGTAAAATCTAATGCTGCTCTTCTTCTTTTATAGCAAATTCTCTGATCAACTCCCGTAGCATAGTCTCCTCCCTTCTTGCCAGCCGTGCCTAGCCTACTGCCTTCATGTTTGGTTTTGTCTTCTGTTGTAGGTTGAAGACTTTATTTCACTCCTAAAATTGCCAAGGAAATAGAGTGGTCCCTCCATGTTTGTCTTCTTCTTCAATTTGCAGCACACTTCTTCCTCTTTCACGGAAATTGTCTTCAACCATGGGCTCCTTTCTTTCAATTACATTGCAGCTGCTGTTTTTCTTTCCAAAGCCAAGCACACCTCTTTCTTCTTCCAACCGTTGCAGCCGCTCTTCTTTTCCAGCCAAGTCCCTCACACCGTGCAGCTCCACTCCCTTCAACGTGGTGTGCCTCTTGATCCAAAAGAATAGAATGCACCGTGAGTTTTGTGTGGACGGTGCTTAGCTTTCAAAACAAGCACCTACGCTCCAAATAGATGTGAATACCGTGAGCTCTTGTGGCAGCCAACTTTCTTCATTTGTAAATTTTGTTGGATTCAAGTAACGAAAAGCTCACTCCATGTCTGCTGCTCCTTCACGTTAATTGTCTCCAATGGTCTTCATTTTTTACAAGCCATAAACATTAAAAAACGTGAGTGGTGGACCATGTGTTGTCTAACAAAATGGAGAAAACCATTCAGATTTTTCCATGTGGGCCGTGTACCACTTCTTTAGAATTCAGCATTTTGGAAGTCTTCATACGTGACTTTGCCAAACCATGAGTGGTGGCCCCCATCATCCCATATGTTGTTCCCTTTGGCATATTGTATTTTCTTCAATGACAAAACAAGAAGGGAACCGTTTTGCTATACACTTCAACGTGAGTTGCAGCAAAAAAATAGAGACTACCGTGGAGTGGTGGCTGGTGTGTTTAAGTTCCAATTGAAATTTTGCTTCTACAAATTCAAGAAAAATATTCCATCATTTATAAGGATCAACACACATAATAAATCACTACAAAATCCATTGAGCTCTCCTTCTTGTGCACACTCTCTGGAGAGTCTTAGCACTGTCCAATGATCAATTCCAGCCACCACAAGTATCAAACAACAAGCAAACAATGCAAACAAATTAGAAGTCACTCAAACAGTAAGCACTAGACTGACATAGGGGAGTAAAACAAATACTGGGAACAACATAGAACGAATTTGAACAAAATAAAAACTATACGTGAAAATAGACATCTAGACGAAACTATGAAAAAAAATTGCATGGAAAACGGATAAGAATTCAACTCAAACGAAGACACACAAGTTGACACAACATTCACGCAGCACTGTGCGAAAATTGAAGTGGCTGAAATGCATTGGGCTCAATTGTCATTTCTCATTTAGCCTTCAAAATGTCCTAAATTGTATTTCCAAAATTTTCCTTGCAATTACTAATGCAAATAATTAGCTCAGATAATTCAAATTAATCAAAATAAGAATTTTTGATCAAATTAAGCACAATTAGCAAAAACAGAAAAATACTGGACAATTAAGCACAATTCCCTGATTAATTCTAGCACAATAAACTAAGTGAAGTGAATAAAATATTGACTCATCAAAATAGACCACACTTAGTCTTTTGCACTCCTGAGCAAAATTAAGACGCAAATCAGGGAATGGTTCAAAGGACTACAAAGGCGTAACACAGATGCAGCATAAAGAAAATAAAAACTCGCAAGAAAAATAAACAGAATTTACACAGTTCTCAACAATTCTGAACAGATAAAAGAAGTAGAAATTATCCAACACAAATCAAATAAAGCAAATACTTACAGAAATCATCCAAGCAATTCAATACACAGCAAAATGATTAGTCAGCTCAAGAGGTGATTCAAAAATAACATAACCTCACGGATGCACTATCAATGTTTCTCTCAAGTGTCTAGGGTAAATAATTTCAACTCGATGCACTCAAGAAAACAAACACAAGTAGACTTGGCAAGTTTCTAATATCAACACTAAAACATACGCATGTTTAGATCCAAAGGTCTTTTATGGGTTGTAATGGGGCCAAGGACAGGGGAGGATAAATTTGGATAAGTAGCTATAGCCCAAAAGAAATAGAGGAGCCAAAAGGTCTTTTATGGGTTGTGTAAATACAGTGAAATTACGCCCAAACCTCTAATTTAATCCTCTTCTCGACTCCATTATTCACAAAACTGTTTTTCATTTTTTTTTTCATCATTTTTTTCTTTTTCATCCTGTCTCTTTTCTTTTTTCTCTTTATCACACAACAGGATATAAATCATATTTTCACAACATGATGAGAAACCAACTAGCTAATTTATCAGAATCCCCAAGGAGACCACACTTATTCACAAAACACTTCTATAGCTCCAGACTTCCCTAAGGTTTAGGTAATCATTTGTTTTTCACTTAGGATCAGTGTATGAGCTTTAACACAAAGAAATGGATACAGTATAGGCTCAAAAGGGGTATCAAAGGATAATAACAGGGTAGGCTTATTTGGCTAAAGAGGCTCAAGAAATAAAATTGCCTTTATCACTTCCAAAAATGCATATAAATCAAGTATATCAAAAAGAATCAAGCCAAGGCATATGTGCAAGCAATCAAGAGACATGTCACACAAGAAAGAACATAAAGTGGCTCAAATCTCACACAGGGTATTCGTCACAATCAAATCAACCTCTTAAACGTTATAATTATCTTCCAAGCAGAGAAAAGCAAGGATTTTAAACCATAAGTATTAATGAAGTGAAGGAAAAATCTACAACTTAGACAAACTCCAGAAATCAAGAGAAAAATGTAAAATTTATTGCACACAAAACAACTTAAAACAGAAAAAAAATTTAACACTCAAAAACAAAAAATTTAACACGCAAAATAAAGAAAAAAATTCAGAATCTCTCCCAATAGACCACACTTAAATTACACATTGTCCTCAATGTATTCTAATCAGGAAACATATTATGGACAAGTGCAATAAAAGTAAGGAAAAAGGGAGAGAAAGAAAATGCAAACTCCCGCAGGTTATGGTGGAAGCTGCCAATTTTGGACTTGTAAGGAGAGGTCTTCTACTTCGCGATCCAGCCAGAAAGTATTGAGGACGAACTGCTTCATCCTCCAGATCTGATCTAGCAATGAAATGTTTTCCACAGCTGGATCAAAGCAGAAATTGTTGATGAGCCGGTTCAGCAGGTGCTTGTTGTTGTTCAAACAGTTCTGGGTGCTCGCACCTTTGTCTTCAATTGTGGGTGTCTGCTCATCAAGTTTATACGTACCTCCTGCAACATGGTTAGTGCAATGTGGCACTACAGAAATTTCATGCAGGGGTATAACACCCAATTCCAGTTCATCATAATGAACCTTAGATATACTCTCTAAACATGAATCAATTTCAATTTCAGAAACATCATCAACCACAGATTCAAATTCATCTTCAGTGCATGGATAAGAAGTATTCAGATAGGATGACAAAAGTGGTTTCTCATCATGCAAAGAGTGAAAATTAAGAAAAGGCTCATCAACATTATGATTATCAACATACCTCTCAACA
>JAHCHA010007949.1:0-13932 GCA_027742795.1 Vigna hirtella
AGCGGTAAGTGCGTGAGTTGGTTTCTTCCCCTCAGCGGCCATTTTGCCCCTCAGCGGATCCCCCGTGAACTCCTGAGTGCCGCTCAGCGGTAAACTGCCGCTAAGCGGTAGTTGCAGCTTCTTCTTTTGCACTTTTTGATTTGTTTTCTGATTCCATCTCTCTCCTTCTTCACTTCTTTCACCAAATTCACCTTAAAACCTGCACAAAAACACTGAAATCAAGCATAAACCTGTCCAGCTCTCTTATTTCTGAAAATATGAACAAAAGCATGATTTCAAGCTAGTTTCTAAGTGTTAAAGGTTGCTTTTAGTATCAATTTTAAGCATGAAAATAACAGTTTTTCAACTGTTATCATCTATGGTGAACTAAACTCTATTTGTTGTTGGGAGATGATGTAACCTTGTGAACTCTCATGTATTTGAATTGATTCTTAATAATATATGCTTTTTCATTAACTGTTAGAGTAATTCATCTGTGCTTATTACATGTTGTGTTTAACTCATTCATAGCATGATGTATGAATTGCATGAGTGAAGGGAGGTTCCTTACAATTCAAGTTCTTGTTGAATTCTCCCAAGAGTAATATTTCTCAGGGATGAGGGTATGAGTCTTGGTTGTCTTTAAGCTCTTGATCTTCACATTTAATTGCTAGGAATGCTAGGAATTGCATGAACTGGTGATTAAGGACATGCTTATTCGCCGAGGGATCGGGTTTAGGTAATTTAGTGAGTGACATTGACATTAATGCATAAAGAAGAATTCTTACATACATGAGAGGGAACTTGGTGAAATCTAACCCCAACAACATACTAATCTCATATTAAACAAGATCCGTTTATCACTATGCTCTTTTTCTATTGATCAAACTGTATTCATATTTAATTTTCTGTCTTTGCATCTTAAACCAATGATCTCATTTTATTCAAGTCTTAATTAATTGAGTTATCACACAACTATCTAGTGTCGACAGTCTTCTGGGATACGATACTTGGTCTTACCATTTTATATTACTTGTGCGATTTGGTACACTTGTCAATCCATCAACATTAAGATGTCGGCAAGTGTACCGAATTGTATCAAGTAATAATAATTGGTAAGACCAAGTATCGTTTCCCAAGAGACTCACGATACTAAATAGTCATGTGATTGCATAACTAATTAAGACTTTCAAGAACACTTTATAGTTTTGAATGTAAAAACGAGAAAGTAAATATGAATGCACTTTTGATCAATTGAAGAAAAAAACAAAGGTGAATGAATGATATTGTAATTATGAGATGAGTATGTTGTTGGGGTTTAGATTTCACCTAGTTTACTCTCATGCATATAAGAATTCATCTTCTTCATTCAATTATTAACGTCACTTTCTAAAGTACTTAAAACCCGATCCCTTGGCGAAGAAAGCCTATCCTTAATTACTAGACCACAACCCCTTGCATCCCTAGTAATTAATTCTGCATTACAATTAGAAACTTAAGACGACCAAGCATCCTATCCCCATCCCTGGGCAATATTGCTTTTGGGAGCAATTCTCCAGATCTAGGTTTCCCCGTATGTGTCCATATCACGAAAGCATAACAAGCATAGAGCAAAGAAGAATAACCCTAACAATTGATGAAAGAAGCATAAATAAATTGGAATCAATTTAAATACATGAGAGTTCACAAGGTTACATCATCCCCAACAACAAATTGAACTTAGTTCCCCCTTGTCATGGGGAAACTAGATGAAAAATGGAATGAGAATGAAAGATAAACCCTAAAAACCAAAGAGGAGAGCATCCGCATCCACTTCTGCCTCCAAAGAGTTGGAAAAAATCTTAATTTATGTCAATTATGTTAAAAGATACTCCCTCTAGGACGTCCAAGTCCTTATATATAGCTGAATTGGATCATGGGCCAACGTTGACACCGCTCAGTGATAACAGTTGAAAACTGTTATTTTTCTACTTAAAATTGACCTTAAAGACAACCTTTATGACTTAGAAACCAGCTTGGAATCATGCTTTTGTTTATGTTTTTGAAATAAGAGATTTGGATGGGTTTTATGCTTGGTTTCCTTGTTTTTGCAGGTTTTAAGATGAATTGGATGAAAGAAGTGAAGTAGGAAGAAGTTGGAATCACAAAAGGAAGTGAAAAGTGCACAAAAAGAGAAGACGCGAGTACCGCTCAACGGAAATTACCGCTGAGCGGCGATCTTGATCCCGTAGTCTCTGTTGAGGGGTAAATGCAGCTGAGCGTCAATCTGAAGTGTCGCGCTTACCGCTAAGCGGTATTTACCGCTGAGCGCCATTTTTATGGGCTTGGGCTCACTTTTCTGTAATTTTTAGAATACTATATGAGGTTTTAGTCGACCTAGGTCAGTCATCTTTGGCTGGAACGAAGCAACAACACACTTTTTCACCCCTTGGAGGAGGATTTTGGATGCTCCAGCTCCACTCTTCAAATTCTAGGGTTTTATCTTTCATTGTTTTTCATCTAGTTTCACCATGAATATGGTGAACTAAACCTTTATTGTTGTTGGGGAAAAAATGTAATTCTTTGAAACTCTCATGTATTGAATTTGTTCTTTATAATATATGTTTTCTTTCATTAATTGTTAGGGTTTTTCCTCTTTGCTTAATGCATGCTTTGTTTAACTCATTCTATTGCATGATTATTGATTTTGTCGATATGGACACATACGGGGAAATTTAGATCTGGGGAATCTCTCCCAATAGTAGTATAAACCTACACATAGGAATATGATGGTTGGTTGCCTTTAAGCTTCTATGCTATATAATGCATGAATAATTGCTAGGGAGACAAGACATTGTAAACTAGTAATTAGGATTAGGCTTTCTTCGCCGAGACATCGGGTTTAAGGTAAATTAGAAAGTGGCATTAACATGAATGAAGAAAGGTGAATTCTTGAATACATGAGAGTGGATAGGATGAAATTGATAAACCCCAACAACATATCATTCATATAATTCAAATCATGTGTTTTGCTTCTTCTTTTCCATTGATCAATACATGCATTCATATTTACTTTTAAGTAATTTGCATTTAAAATCTCAAAGAATTGGTTTTATAAGTCTTAGATAATCAACAAATCACATAACTGTCTAGGCCGTGAGTCCTTTGGGAAAACGATACTTGGTCTTACCAGTTTTATTACTTGATGCGATTCGGTTACACTTGCCGAGGGTTAACACTCAGCGCCCTAACTTAGGGCACCCAGGCGAGCTTGCGAGAGGAGTGGCACTCAGCGCCCCAGGAAGGGCGCCCAGGCGTGAAACGTTACTTTAAGATTGGCGCTCAGCGTCCCTGAAAGGGCGCTCAAGCGTGAATGCGAGACTCCTACGCTAAGGGCCCTAGAGGAGGGCGCCCAAGCATCCTACAACCTTTAGCAGCCTTCTCTTCTGGTGCTCTTTCTGTCCTTTCTGAGTTCCAACTTCTTGACTTTTAACTCCTCTTCCAATTCATCCCAGTTTCCTACAAAATCAAGGGAATTTAGTGATAAAATCTTCAAGTATAACCTCAATTCTCTTATTCACCAAAATAAGCTAAAAATAAGAGAACAGGCAAGTTTCTAAGTCAAAAAGGATTCATTTGTTATCAAAATTTACTCTCCAATAACGGTGAAATCAACCGTTACACAACCCCAAACTTAAAACTTTGCTTGTGCTCAAGTAAAACAACATGTGACTCAGCCCAAACAACACTTCAATGGTTCAGCATATCACACAACACTTTCTTCCAAGACAAGTAATCACTCGTAACTGCTTATCATAAATATATCAGTTAAGATGCATTGATGCAGTAGTCAACAAGCTCAACTGTGGTGCTCACATATTCACAATATATATAACAGAGGCAAACTCATGAATGATCAACAGCAAGACAAGAATGTTATCCTATAGATCATTGAACTATTCCTCACTAAAGATAGTGTTTCACTCAAGCACTTAAAAGTGTTTCACTCAAGCACTCAAAAGTGTATAGTGCGGTGACACTCTTACATTCTACCATCACAATGTCACATGAATCAACTTTGTCTTTCATTTAACCACATATCAAACACAGTTACAAACTAGTTATCATCATAAGTACTTTTTGTGGCTTGTATTGAGGCCGGGCTAAGAAGAAAATTGGTTTTTCTAGACAACAAAATCCTTGAGTTAAGAGAGTGCATAATTCATTTATTCTCATTAACAATCAACTCTCTTTCTTCTTTACCAATTTTAAACTTATTCCCAACTTTACTTGCATTGAGCTTAACCTTTTCTTTACTTTCTTTTCTTTTCTTTTGCTTTTTACTTTGGCTTAATGCTTTTTAATGAATTTCACAAAGTTCTTTCCGGTTTCTCACAACCCCAAACTTGAACCATTCTCCATTACCATATCAACATTCTCTACTTAACTCAAGGTAAGGATTTCAAAAAGGGCTTTTCAACTTTCAACTTTAGGCTCAAGGTTCAAAGGATAAAGAGAAACATTGTTCTTTGTTAGGTTCACCTATTGGCGTTGGCTCTAAGGGAAAAGAAAACATGGCCTTGATCACGTGTAACAAGCAAACAAGTGGTTCAATCATAAAAAAATAGGCAAAATCAATCATGTTTCCAAAGCAATGGCATTCAATCAATCAAAAAACTCTAGAGCTCAATCTCTCATAGGTTAGCTCAAGTTCCACAGTAATAACATCCTGCCTAGCAACTTCATCACAATTAACATCATGCATAAGGTTCTAACAATCATGAGCAACCACCTGTCTATAAGACTAGACCATTGTTAACACTTCGGCAAGTGTACCGAATCGTATCAAGTAATAATAATTGGTAAAACCAAGTATCGTTTCCCTAGAGACTCACGACCTAGACATTCATATGGTTTCTTGATTAATTAGGACTTGTAAACAAAATCATTGTGTTTAAATTACGAAAAATAAATATGAATGCAAGTGTTGATCAATTGACTTGAAAGATGCAAAGGTGATTGATATAAAATATGGAAGGATTATGTTGTTGGGGTTTCCGACTTATCCTATCCACTCTCATGTATTTCTGAATTCATCTTCTTCATTAATGTTAATGCCAGTTTCTAATTTACCTTAAACCCGATTTCTCGATGAAGAAATCATACTCTTAATTACTAGTTCACAATGTCTTGTATCCCTAGAAATTAATTATGCATTACATTCGCAAAGAAGCTTAAAGGCAACCAACCCTCCTATCCCTATGTCTAGGTAATATTGCTTTTGGGAGAATTTCCCCAGTTCTAGATTTTCTCATATGTGTCCATAGTGACAAAATCAATGATCATGCAATTGAATGAGTTAAACAAAGCATGCATAGAATGTAGAGGAAAAACCCTAACAATTAATGAAGTAAAGCATTTATAATAAGAATCAACTCAATACATGAGAGTTTTAAAGGATTACAACGTTTCCCCAACAACAATGGAGGTTTAGTTCACCATAGACATGGTGAAACTAGATGAAAATATGGAAAAGAATGAAAGATAAAACCCTAAAAGTTGAACATCGGAGCTTCCACATCCAAAATCCGCCTCCAAGGGGTGAAAGGAGTGTGTTTTCGCCTCTTTTTGTCAAAAGATATGAACCCTAGGTCATCCAAAACCTTAAATAGTTCATAAAAATATCAGCAAAATGGCCCAAGCCCACGTCGTCAACACTCAGTGCCCTAAAAGGGCGCTCAGCGGTAGCTGCGGCACTCAAATGACCCTCAACGGTGGCGCCCAAGCCTGAAACAGTGCTTTCAAAACAAAACAGACGCTCAACAGTGGCGCCCAAGCGTGAAACAATGGTTGCACTTCCAGACTGGCGCTCAACGGTGGCGCCCAGGCGTGAAAATGTGCTTTTACCTCCAGATTGGCGCTCAGCGCCCGAAACTGACGCTCAGCGCTATCTACGATTCTTCTATGTGCCACTTTTCCAGCCTTTCCTGACTCTAGTCCTTGCTACTTCAACTTCTTTATCCAATTCATCTTAATTCCTATCAAAACAACGAAAAACAAGCATAAAACCATTTTAACTCTCTTAATCTCACAACTTAAGAAAACACATGATTTCAAGCTAGTTTCTAAGTCATAAAGGGTGTTTTTAATATCAAAATTAAGTATAAAAATAACGGTTTTTCAACCGTTATCACAACCCCAAACTTAGAACTTTTCTTGTCCTCAAGCAAACAAGACATAACTCATTCTTCCACCAATCAATACAATAGTTCAACACATTCAAAAACTCTTTCTTCCAAGACAAGTAATTACTCAAATCAGCTCAACATAAAGAATTCAGTCAAGATGTGCACATGCCTTGATCACTCATCATGTTGTTCACATAATCACATAATATCCAACAGATGCTATTCTCATGAAGGATCAATTAACTAAACATAGATGTAATCATGTATTCATGAAACTCTTCCTCACCAGACAAAGTGTTTCACTCAATCACACAGGTGTATATAAAGGTCACTCCTTCACTCTACTATCCCAATGTCACATAGAACAAAATTGCCTTTCAATTCACACAATCAATCCTACTCACAGACAAGTATCATCACAAGGACTTTCCATGGCTTGTAACGTGGTTGGGCTACGAAGAAAAATTGGTTTTTCAAGATCACAAAATCCTTGAGTTAAGAGAGTCATTCATAAATTTATCATTCAAGTACAATCTCTCTTTATACAAACCAATCTCACTCATTCCCAACTTTCCCCTTTTTGCATTCACTAGTGCAGAATTGGCTTTTAACGTCCCCCCATAGACGTCCGTCCGTAAAATCCCCAACGTAAATAATTGACCGGTGGCATATTCGTATAAGTGAAACTCTAGACGTCCGTTGTGGGGGGGGCCGGACGTCTATAATATTATAGACGTCCGTGGGAGGGGGACGGACGTCTACGAGGCTGAACAAATGAACGCTTCAACTCCCCATGTCAGCCCTTCAACGTCCGTCCTGGGAGGGGTCGGACGTCTATAATATTATATACGTCCGCCCCCTCTCCAACGGACATTTAGGGTGCTGATAGGGTGGTTGGAGAATTAATTGTCTTCAGCCCCTTAAACGTCCGTCCTGGGAGGGCCGGACGTCTATAATATTATAAATGTCCGGCCCCTCCCCAACGGACGTTTAGGGTGCTGACAGGGTGGTTGGAGAGGGGGCGGACGTTTATTTTCTATGTTATTGAATGATCTCCAAAGGTTGTAAGTCATTTATAGTTTCTAATTCATTTTCTATGTTATTGAATGATCTAAATTCTTAACTGTTTAGTTTGTGATTTTAGTGTAACCAGCAGCTAGATTCATGGGAATGTGGCTTCTATGTGATGTGTTGGATTAAGACCATCATTCGAGCTGTCATTACAGATGACTGGAACGAGGTAATGATGTATACCTTCAATACATTACAAATCAAATTCATCTTCAACATATATGAAACCATAATGAATCTTTCTTGAATTTTGCAGCGCTTCAAGAGTACATCGCCTATTCTAGAGGACACAATTAAACAGATAAGGCAGGAGTGGACCGCTTATCTTCTGCAAAGATGGAGTTAGGAATAGTTTTATTTCTTGTTGAACATTGCTTAGTTTTAGTTTAAGTTTTATGTTGATAGTTTTGGTAGTGGATTCAACTCCACATTAAGTAGAACTTTGTTTATATGAAACACATATTTATATTATTGCAAAATTGTTCTGGGACAATTTTCTGCTTTTCAAGTGTGGTTTTATTGCAAAAATAAATAAATTTTTTAAAAAAAAAACGCCCAGTAGATGTCGGTTAGTGCATTGTCGGACGTCTATAGACGTCTGGCAGTGCACAAACGGACGTCCAACCCCCAGCCCCTACCACAAACAATTCAGGCAGGTAGACGTCGGGGGGGGGGGGAGTCGGACGTCTATATGGACGTCCGAGGGTTCACATCGGACGTTTATATAGACGTCCGGCCTGACACAGCGGACGTCTATATAGACGTCCGGCCTGACACAACGGACGTCTATATAGACGTCCGATGTGAACCCCCCGACGTCTGAGTAACGTCACCCACAAAGACGTCGGGGGAATGTCGGACGTCAAAAGGCCAAAAGAACGGACGTCTAAAGCCCTTTCTGCACTAGTGATTGAGCTTTTCTTTCTTTGCATTTTATTTTCTTTTCTCTTTTTTCATACTTGCTCAAAACTTAGCTCAATGCTTTTCATTACTTTCTTTTTCAATTCTCCCAATCAACCCCAAACTTGAACATTTATCAATACCACAAGATATCTTCAGCTCAACTCAAGGTAAAGCTTTTCAGAAAGGGTTTTCTATCATGTTCAAGGCTAAGGGTTCAAAGGATAGAACACATTGTGCTCTCTTTTATTGGGCTAAAATCATTTGGCTAATAAATGGTAACAACATATGGCCTTGATCATATGACACATACAAGCAAGTGATTCAATCATAGAAACCTGGGCAAAGTCACTCATGCTTTCAATGTAATAGCATTCAATCACAAAAACTTTGGAGTTCAAAACCTCACATATAGGCTCATTCAACATTCCACATACACATCCTGCTTAGCATCATAATCACAATCACAACATCATGCATTTGTTCACATAACTCGTGAACAACCACTTGTATATCAACATATAGTGCACAATCTCAACATCAATCAATATTCAAGCATCATCAAGCAATACTCATCATGCATAAATCACAAGCAAACCATCATAGCAGATAAAGTTTCAAACTGAGTACATCACAACCCTATTCTAAAAACAGAAGCAAATAAGTTCAAGAGAATTTAGAACACTGGGTTGCCTCCCAGTAAGCGCTTGTTTAACGTCACGAGCCTGACCCAAAATCTTCCAGCACCCATCAGTAAGTGCAAATATTTTCTTACCAACACCCATCAGTAGGTGTAAACGAACATAGTATTCTTCAGTAGATACTCTTCCACCTAACATCCTTCAGTAGATGTAAACCCTGTAAAAAGTTTATAACAAAAAAAATACCAAAAGTTCATAATTACATTACCAAACCAAAAATAAAAGTTCTTAAATCACTAGGTTGCCTCCCAACAAGCACTCTTTTAACGTCACTAGCTTGACCCAATAAAGTTCAAGGATCAACCAACTTCATCACTGTGGACAACCGCTCTACTTCTCCTCCCAGATAATGCTTGAGACGTTGACCATTCACCACCCAGCTTCTCTGTTGATCACTAGCAGATGGATCCACCAATTCAATTGCTCCATGTGGACGAACACATTTCACTATGAATGGTCCTGACCATTTTGACTTCAACTTTCCAAGAAAAAGCTTCAATCTTGAATTGAACAATAGCACCTGCTGCCCTGGATTAAAGACTTTTTTTATTAAGTTCTTGTCATATGCATGCAACCGCATCTCTTCAAGTTCCAACCTCTTCCTTCTGCGCTTGTTTTGAGTTTCAGAAGGATCAAAATTCACAAATTTAAGAGCCCACAAAGGTTTATGCTCCATCTCCACTGGCAAATGACATGCTTTCCCATAGACTAGCTGATAAGGTGATAAACCCATAGATGTCTTCATTGCAGTCCTGTATGCCCAGAGAGCATCATCCAGTTTCTGTGACCAGTCCTTTCTTGATGCAACAACTGTTTTCTCCAAGATCCTCTTGATTTCTCTGTTAGACACCTCAGCTTGCCCATTGGTCTGTGGGTGATAAGGTGCAGCTACCTTATGCCTCACACCGTAATGTTTGAGTACTTTTGCCAACTGATAATTACAAAAATGAGATCCTCCATCACTAATAAGTACTCTTGGAGTCCCAAAACGTGAGAAAATCTGCCTCTTTAGAAATTTAATCACAGTGCTGACATCATTCTTGGAATACGCCAATGCTTCCACCCATTTACTCACATAGTCCACTGCCACCAATATATATTCATTATTGAAAGATGGTGGAAAGGGTCCTACAAAATCAATACCCCAACAATCAAAGACTTCCACCTCTAAAATGCCTTGTAATGGCATCTCATGGCGTCTTGAAATAGTCCTAGTTCTTTGACACTTATCACAATTCCTGGTATGATTATGAGCATCTTTAAATAAAGTAGGCCAATAAAAACTTGACTGGAGAACTTTTGCTGCTGTTCTTTCTCCATTTAAATGTCCTCCATAGGGCGAGTCATGACAGTGCCAGAGAAATCCTTCTGCTTCTTCATTGGTCACACACCGCCTCAAAAGATTATCTGCTCCAATTTTGAACAAATAAGGATCATCCTAGATAAACTGCTTGGCATCATGCAAAATTTTTTTTCTTTGTTGCCAATTAAGATCTTCTGGAATTACTCCTGCAGCTTTGAAATTGGCCATATCAGCAAACCACGACCTCTTTTGAATATACATGAGTGTTTCATCTGAAAAAGATTCCCAGATTTCTGCTTCCTTACTAGTAACCTCAATGTTAACCAACCGAGACGAATGATCAGCAATCAAATTCTCACTCCCCTTCTTATCACGGATTTCAACATCAAATTCTTGCAATAGAAGTACCCATCTAATCAGACGTGGCTTAGAATCTGGCTTTGTCAACAAATATTTTATAGCTGCATGATCTATGTAGATAATCACCTTAGACCCAATGAGATAAGGTCTAAATTTCTCCAAAGCATAAACTATAGCTAGGAACTCCTTTTAAGTAGTAGCATAATTCATCTGGGCCCGTTCAAGACTTTGCTAGGATAATAAATTGTGTGAAATACCTTCTCTTTTCTCTGACCAAGCACGAATCATATTGCATAATCACTAGCATCACACATTAATTCAAAATTCTGCTTCCAATATGGAGCTACAATGACTAGAGCTGACACCCACTTACTTCTCAAGATGTCAAAGGCTTTAAAACATTCTTCATCCATCACAAAAGGTGCATCTTTAACCAGCAGATTACTCAATGGTTTTGCAATTTTTGAGAAATCTTTAATAAATCTTCTATAGAATCCAGCATGGCCTAGGAAGCTTCTGATTCCCTTCACATTTGTTGGTGGAGGGAGTTTCTCAATGACCTCTACTTTGGCTTTATCCATTTAAATCCCCTTAGCAGAAATCTTGTGCCCCAACACAATTCCTTCTGTTACCATGAAATGACATTTCTCCCAGTTAAGCACAAGATTCGTTTGAACACATCTTTTGAGGACAATATCCAGATCGCCAAACACCTTTGGAAAGAATCTCCAAAAACTGAAAAATCATCCATGAAGACTTCAATGCACTTCTCTATGAGATCTGTAAAAATTGGCTGCATACACCTTTGAAATGTGGCTGGAGCATTACATAACCCAAATGGCATCTTCCTGTAGGAAAAGACACCAAAAGGACATGTGAATTTCGTCTTCTCTTGGTCTTTTGGATCTACCACAATTTGGTTGTATCCAAAGTATCCATCCAGAAAGCAATAAAAAGTCTGACCTGCCAATCTCTCCAACATCTGGTCCATGAAAGGAAGAGGAAAATGATCCTTCCTAGTGGCTTTATTCAACTTCCTGTAATAGTCCGAGTAATAGTCCGAGTAGGAATAAGCTCATTCTTCTCATTATAAATTATTGTCATCCCCCCTTTCTTTGGAACTACCTGTACTGGACTTACCCATTCACTATCAGAGATTAGATAAATAATGCTAGCTTCCAAGAGCTTTAATACTTCCTTTCTAACCACCTCCTTCATGACAGGATTTAGCCTTCTCTGTGGTTGAGCACTCGGCCTATAATCATCTTCCATAAAGATCCTGTGCATGCAATAAGTTGGACTTATACCTTTAAGATCTGAGATTGACCACCCAATAGCTTCTTTGTTGGCTTTCAATATTTCTACCAACTTTTCTTAAGCAAAGAATTACTGATGATAACTTGTTTTGTTCCATCTTCTTCTAGAAAAACATACTTCAAATGTGACGGTAACATTTTTAATTCTAACTTCTTTTCTTTGACTTCTTTCGTATCAATTGTCTCAAACTTAGCATCCTCCACTGGAATCTCCTTCAATGTCTCCAAATCCGTCATACATTCATCAATTAATTTCTCTTCTTCTTCATTCAAGTCTTCACAAACATCTATAAGAGTTTTCTCTAATAGAGAAGAATACCGTACCATCCTTTCTTGCACCATACAAACTTCATCAAGTATATCAAGTTGAAAACATGCTTTATCATCTTTAGGATGTGTCATGGCTTTGAATACATCAAAGTTCACTTCTTCATCTTGAACTCTCACTTTAAGCTTACCATTTTCTATATCAATTAAAACTCTAGCAGTCTTCATAAATGGTCTCCCAAGAATGAGAGGCACATCTCCATTCTACTCCATCTCCATTATAACAAAATCCACTAGCAATACAAATTTGCCAACCTTTATGATGGGGCTGTCACGGCCCATACAAATTTGATTTGTAATTAAAAATGTAGTATAGTGCTAGGAAGTAACTCCTAGGTCGTCTCTCAAGGACCAAATGTGGTTCAGGTAATAGGTCAAACATGTAGTGGGGGGTTTGAAAGTGTTTTTGTGATTAGAAATGAACTAAATTAAAATTGGAAATTAAATACAACCAAACATAATTGAAAACATTGAAATAAATGAACAAAGCATGAAGACCGAACGGTCCTACAGATGACCGAACGGTTCTACATTGAGACCGAACGATCTCTAAAGCAAGTGAGGAAATTGGAAATGCAGGAAGATAAGGAAGCCGAACAGAATAGATAGCATAATGAAAAAAAACAGTAAATTGAACGGTCCTAAAACAATATGTGTGAACTAATTAAAATGCAGCAGATAATACAGAAACACTTGGCATGCTATTCAAACGCAACACTTAAGCTAAAGAAATGAAATGCTATTAATCACGGAATCAACACTTGAAAAGAAAACGCTAATAGTAACGCAAGATAAATGAGCAAGGTGCTTCCATTAATGCATTAAAATTCTCGGTGCAAGCTTAAAGTTAAATCAAGTAAAACATTATTTAATGCTAGTTAATTGCAATATTGAGTTAAAAGGTGAAATGCCCTATTCAGCAGCTTCAACACATTCATAAAGCAAACAACAAATTAAAAACGCATGACATTAAAAACGCTTGCAGCTACGTAAAAGAAAAGAAAATATGTAGATGCAAATCTAAAGGAAAACAAAATAAAATGACCGCATGTGCAAGATGAAATCAGCGCATAAAATTCCATTCTCCTCTGCTGGACGTGTTGTGTGCTTCCTAAATGAAAGATATGAATCCCGTAAATTGTTGCTTGAATCAAAAGGAAATAAAGAACCAGTGCCAAAAAATGCTGGCCGAAAACAACGTGCTTCTCTCCAAAATTTCATCACCGAGTACGCACTTCTTTTCAAATGGAATTAGTATTGTGCTTCCTAAAGCTAAATGTGCTGCTGCCCCTTCTGTGACACCACACACTTCTCAACGTGATTCTGCATATCTTTCTCCAGGTCGTGACACACTTCCTCAAATTCAATTAACCGTGCTCTTTCTTCTTAAAAGTTAATCACTGTATCCTATTCTCTAAAAGAAAGAAATGAAAACCGAGAGCTCCTTCATTGATAGACTAAAAACCTCAATAAAAAAATGCATGAACCAAATGAAATTGGCAATGTGTAAAATCAGCAACATAAAATTAAAGTAGATGCTTTTCATTCAATCGTAACAGCGTTCACATTTTTTTGTGCTCAAAATCCCAACGTTCCCAGCCAAAGAAAAACTAAGTAAGTGTGGCGGCTGCAGCCCTCGGCCGTGTGTCTCCTTTTCAATTGAGAATAAAATTCTCTTTTCTTAGGTGGCGGCTAGAGCACCCACTATCCCCTCCAGCTCCACGGGTTTTTAAACCCTCATATCCAGCTGCTGTCCGCGTGTGATGGACAAATTTGTAAGCACCAAAATATGATGTCACAAACTTGTT
>JAHCHA010007990.1:0-13828 GCA_027742795.1 Vigna hirtella
TAGCTTCCCCCAATCATTCCCTAACAATTGCTCTCCAAATTGAGGAGCAAAGTTAGGTATCATTCCAACCTTTCTCTCCATAAGTAGTCTCCTATCTTGGACCACCTTAAAGTGCTTCTCATGTTTTCGAGATAGGAACCTACTAGAATAAGGTTGTTCTGGTTCCTTTTCTTTTCTTTTGGATGCCATGGTCTTCATTCTTTTGCCTGAAGAGGATGCCATTCCTACATCAAACACAGATACAAAACCACAAACATGTTGTTAATCATTAGTAAAACACAGACAACACCTTATTTCGAAGCTAAACCACCGCTGAGGGTCAAAATCACCCGTCAGCGCCATCAGTGCAGCAATCCATAACACAATGCAGCAAAAATCACAAGTCTGTTAGAGTGCCGCTCAGCGGCAATTTACCCCTGAGCGGTACATCTACAGAATTTTGAAAAACTTCTTTTTGGCTTATCCTAACTCCACCCAAATACAATTTTCATGTTTCCAGCTTACAATCAAACAATTCAATCGGTTCAATCATCAATTAAATCATCAAATCATGCATAGAAATCAAAACCCCTAATGCTTCATGCTTTAACAATCACATTCAAACTCAAGAACCCTAAAATGAAAAATGCTTGACTTACTTGGGTGGAGATGCTAGATGAACTGAGAATGCTTTCAAGCTTTGATGCTCTCTCTTCCTACCCCAAACTTAGATGGAAGGCTAGTGATAAAATGAGTTAAAGAGAGATTTTCTCAAGAGGGATGAGGGAAAAGTTGTAGAGAACCTTTGAAAAAGTATGTAGGAGTGTGTGTGCAGAGAAAAATTTGAAAAGATGAACTAAGGCACAGCTTAGGGTATAAAAATAACCTAATGGGCTCGGGTTCCGCTTAGGGGCAACCTAAGCCCAGTCTGCGACACTACCGCTCAGCGGCACTTTCGGGAAGTGCTCTTCTTCTTCCTAGCTTAACCTAGGTGCCTCCTACCCATGCCTCTCACGTACTCCCTGCAATAACATGTTCAGATTACTCATGCAAAATCCTATTATGCAACTACAGCAGAACAAAAATATCATCAATCAACTGGGTTGCCTCCCAGGTAGCGCCTGTTTAACGTCACAAGCCTGACCCAAAATCCACCAGCACCCATCAGTAGGTGCAAAACTTTCTTACCATCACCCATCAGTAGGTGTGACAAACCTATTAACCTTCAGTGAATACTTAACCACCTAGCATCCTTCAGTAGATGCTATATCCCAACAAAATATTTACAAAAATAATGTCCAACTGATTAAAAATTACAAAACCAAAATAAAATCAAAGTAAATATTGTCCTCAAATTACTGGAATTCCTTCCAGCAAGCGCTCTTTTAACGTCATTAGCTTGACCCAATAAAGTTCAAGTTCCTTCTTCCTGGTTGATGTCCTTATTCCCCCAACTCCTCAACTGCTTCCGGTGTATTGTTTTGACTCTTCTAGAATATGGAGACTCTATCTCTATCATCTGCTTTTCTTTATAGCCTTTCACAACCCACAACTTGTTTTTGAATCTTACAGGTCTACCCAGTTGGAGTTGTTCTTTCATCCGGTCATCAGGAACTTTTCTTCCTCTTCCAATCTTTTCTTTTTCCGGTACCTGAAACAATAAACAATGTTTACCTTTTACCTTGGGCTTTTCTTCTTCAGGGCTAGTCATGAGTACATCTTGAAATGCAGCTTTATGACTAGCTTCTTCCTCCTGCATCTGTCTCTCATCTTTGAAGACATCTACAACAACTCTCTCTTCTCTGTCTTGGAGCACCACTATACCTTCGTTCACATCAATGATAGCTTTGGCCGTTTTCATAAACGGTCTTCCAAGAATAATGGGTATCTTTTCAGTCTCCATCTCCATCACCACAAAGTCTACCAAGAACTGGAGTTTGCCCACACAAACTATAATATCTTCTCCTATTCCATAGGGTTCCTTTGAAGATCCATCTGCCATTACTAAGTTAACCTTTACAGGCTTCACATCAACATCACCGATCTGTTCCAATAAAGAATAAGGTATCAAGTTAACACTTGATCCTAAATCGAGTAAGGCCTTGTTTATCCTCTTCTTCCCTATTGTGCATGGAATGGAGAAACCTCCTGGATCTTTTGCCTTTGGAGGGAATGGCTCCTTTTTAATAGCTTTATACTTCTTTGTATCATCCTCTCTACGTCTTTTCTTTGTACAGACTTCTTCCTCAAGTTTAGTATAAACTGCAATTTGTTGTAATATCTGATTCCAAGGTACATCATTGTCCACCATCTTGAATAATTCTGTAAAATCAAATTGCTTCTCTTGATTTATTGGAAAAGGAAAATTACTTTCTATCTCTCTTCTCTCTCCTTTCTCTTTTCTCTCTTCTCTTTCTTTTTCTCTCTTTTCTCTCTCTTCTTTTTCTTTTTCTCTCTTTTCTCTCTCTTCTTTTTCTTGCTCGCCTTCTTCTAACTCAACTCTCTCATCATTTGTACTCTCCACCACTTTACATTCTTCCCTGGGGTTAACCTCAGTATTAGCCCCAAAATTTTTGTTTTGCCTCTCTTCCAACTTCTTGGTAATCTGACCCATTTGAATCTCCCAATTCTTAATAGTAGCTTCAGTGCTCTTTTGGGTAGACTCAGTTTTCTGTATGAATTGATGAAGAGTTTCTTCCATCCTTATTGACCTTTCGTTAAGTATAGCAATCTGTTGCCATAAGGTTGGTTGTTGTTGTTGCTTATTAAATTGTCCAGTTTGTCCAGTTTGCCCAGTTTGTCCGTGACCAATACTTGGGTGTGGTTTCCACCCTTGATTAAAATTCCCCTGACGGTATTGATTGGCCATGAAATTAACATCTTCTAAGGCTTCTGCTGGAAAAGCGCATTGACCATTGATATGGTCACCTCCACATAATTCACAGAACTGTGATTGAGCCTGTGCAACAGTCTTCAACTCTTTTGGCAGTTGTGCAAGTGTTTTTGTAAGAGTCTCCAGTTGCTGAGTTAGTATTTTGTTCTGTGCCAGCAAGGCATCATGGGTTTGTAACTGTAGAACTCCTTTTTGTTGTATAGAAGCTCCTCTTTCACTGTTGAGCTCATTGTCACTAGTAGCCATATTGTCAATGATTTCTGTAGCTTCCTCTGGAGTTTTCCATTTGATATTTCCTCCTACTAAGGCGTCAAGCATCATCTTGGTTTGTGAACCAAGACCTTCAAGGAAGGTTAGGACTACTTGCACATCATCAAATCCATGCGTGGGTGTCTTTCTTAATAAGCTTTTATACCTATCCCATGCATGCCCTAGTGATTCCTCCATGCCTTGCCTGAATGATGAAATCTCTTGCTTCCCTTTATTTACTTTTGATTGTGGAAAGTATTTGTTTAGGAACTTGGTCACCACTGCTTCCCACTCTGTAAAGCTTTCTTCTGGAAAAGAATTTAACCAAAGCTTAGCATTGCCTCCTAATGAGAATGGAAACAAGTTAAGTTTGATTGCTTCGTCCGGCACCCCATTTATTTTCACCGTGTTGCAGATCTCATTAAAAGTTGTGAGGTGCTCATATGGGCTTTCGTGAGACAACCCATTAAATTGATTACTCTTCACCAGTTGGATTAATGCTGGCTTAACCTCCATGTTGACTGCATTGACCCTCGGTCTTGCTATGCTGTTAAAGTGTTGAGGTCCAGCTATATTTGAGTAATCTGCAAGAGTTCTTCTGGCATTATTATTCTCCATATTTTCAGTGCTATGGTCAGAACCTTGTGGTGATGGTTGTAACAGAGTTTCCGGAGAAGGAAAAAGTTCTCTGGATGTACGGATTCTTCTCCTCCGTCTACTCTCGTCTAAACCTTCAAGAAGAGGTTCTGCAGTTTTCTTGCTTCTAGTTCGGATTGCTTCCTGGATACACAAACAAACAAATCCCTAGAAGAATTGGTTAGCACAAAAAGATATAAAAGAAGATATAAAATCTCAGATGAGAAGATAAAAACAGAAAACAGAAAAATAAAAATAAAAACAGAAAATAAAATAAAATAAAATAAAATAAAATAAAATAAAATAAAATAAAAACAGAAAAAATAAAAACAGAAATTCAAAATTCAAGTCAAAGATAATCAATAATCACACAAATGAACTAGTTAAACCACGAGTCCCCGGCAACGGCGCCAAAAACTTGATGACAAATTTATGAACACCGAAAAACGGCGCCACAAACTTGTTTAACAATCGGCAAGTGTGACCGAATCGTATCAAGTAATAAAACAAGGTAAGACCAAGTATCGTTTTCCCAAAGGACTCACGGCCTAGTTTAGTTATATGATTTGTTGATTATTTAAGACTTAAGAACAAATTGATTGTAGGTTTAAATGCAAAAGACAGTAATTAAATATGTATGCATGAATTTGATCAATGGAGAAAAACAGAATACAAACACTTCAATGAATTAGATGGATGAGTATGTTGTTGGGGTTATCAATTTCATCTTATCCACTCTCATATACTTTAGGAATTCATCAATCTTTTCATCAATGTTAATGCCACTCTCTAAATTACCTTGTCAAGAAGGCCTATCCTTAATTACGAGTTCATACAATTCCTAGCATTCCTAGTAATTAGTTTTGAAGTTCAGGAGCTTAAAGGCAACCAATATGTTATTGGGAGAAATTCCCCGGATCTAGATTTCCCCGAACGTTCCCATATCGACAAAATCAATAATCATAGCAATGAATGAGTTAAACAAAGCAAGCATTACGCAAAGAGGAAAAACCCTAACTAAAGATGAAAGAAAGCATGTATCTTAAAATAAGATGTTAAAGCACAAATTCCATATATGAGAGTTTCACAAGACTACATTGATTCCCCAACAACAATACAAGGTTTAGTTCACCATATTCATGGTGAAACTAGATGAACAATAATGAAAGAATGAAAGAGATATGAAAACCCTAGAAAGAGAAGAGGAGGTAGCCTGAGCATCCAAGATCTTCCTTCAAGGGGTGGAAAAGTGAGTGTTTGCTTCGTCTCAACCAAAGATACAAACCCTAGGACGTCCTAAAGCTTATATACTATTCTAAAATATACAGAAAATTAGGCCCAAGCCCAAAATAGTGCCGCTCAGCGGTAAACTACCGCTCAGCAGTAAGTGCGTGAGTTGTTTTCCTCCCCTCAGCGGCCTTTTCACCCCTCAGCGGAGCCAACGTGGGTTTCTGAGTGCCGCTTAGCGGTAAACTGCCGCTGAGCGGTAATTGCGGCTTCTCCTTTTGCACTTTTTTATGTCTTTTCTGATTCCATCTCTATCCTTCTTCACTTCTTTCACCAAATTCACCTTAAAACCTGCATAAAACACTAAAATCAAGCATAAACCTGTCCAGCTCTCTTATTTCTAAAAATATAACCAAAAGCATGATTTCAAGCTAGTTTCTAAGTGTTAAAGGTTGCTTTTAGTATCAATTTTAAGCATGAAAATAACAGTTTTTCAACTGTTATCACCTTGCTATACTGTTAAAATGTTGAGGGCCAACCACAGTGGTGTAATCCGCAAGAGTGCGTCTACCATTATTCTCCTCGGCCATATCTTCAATGCTTTGATTAGACCCTTGTGGTGAAGGTTGGAGAAGTATCTCCAGAGGAGGGAATAATTCTCTTGAAGTTCGAACTCTCCTCCTCCTTCTACTTTTTTCCAAGCCTTCAAGAAGAGGTTCCAAAGTGATTTTGCTCCTAGTTCGAACGGTATCATGCATACACAAGAAAACAAGTTCCTAGAAAAAATTGTTAGCACAAAAAGATAGAAAAGATAAATTAAAAAGATAAAAAGATAAAGATAAACACAAAAAGATAGAAAGATAAAAATTTAGAAAAAAAATCAAGTCAAAGTTAATCAATAATCACACAAATAGAATAGTTAAACCACGAGTCCCCGGCAACGGCGCCAAAAACGTTTTAACCCTCAGCAAGTGTAACCGAATCGTATCAAGTAATAATAAATGGTAAGACCAAGTATTGTTTCCCAAAGGACTCACGACCTAAACAATTATGTGATTTGTTGATTATGTTAGACTTGTAACCGAAAATATTGTTGTTGAACTATGAAAAATAAACGTGAATGCAAGTTTTTGATCAATGGACTTGAACAATGCAAAAACGGTTGATGAATAATATGAATGATTATGTTGTTGGGGTTTACCAATTCATCCTATCCACTCTCATGTATTCAAAAATTCATCTTTCTTCATTAATGTTAATGCCACTTTCTAAATTACCTTAAACCCAATGTCTTGGTGAAGAAAGCCTACTCCTAATCACTAGTTTACTATGTCTTGTCTCCCTAGAAATTATTCATGCATTACATTTGCACAGAAGCTTAATGGCAACCAACCATCATATTCCTATGTCTAGGTTTATACTACTATTGGGAGATTTTCTTCATGTCTAGATATATCTATATGTGTCCATACAAATAACATCAATGATCATGCAATTGGATGAGTTAAACAAAGAATGCATAGAGTATAGAAGAAAAACCCTAACAATTAATTAAAGAAAGCATATATTATAAAGAATCAATTCAATACATGAGAGCTTCAAAGGATTACAATGGTTCCCCAACAACAATGAAGGTTTAGTTCACCATAATCATGGTGAAACTAGATGAAAAATAATGAAAGAATGAAAGATAGAACCCTAGAATTTGAAGAGTGGAGCTTGAGCATCCAAAATCCTCCTCCAAGGGGTGAAGAAAGTGTATTTTGCTTCGTTCCAGCCAAAAATGGCGCTCAGCGGTAAGTGCATGTTCTTCTATTTGACGCTCAGCGGCATTTTTGCCCCTCAACGGTGACTAATTAAAGATTCTCTTGATATACTTGAGACAACATCTGTTGCACCAAGACCCATTGAAGACTCAGTTGATGATGTTGCCGATGACATCCAGGTAATTCGTAGTGATCAGAATGAAGGGATCTAGGAGAAAAAAATATCTTAATCGGTTGTGATATTTTTTGTATTGACTTTATATGTAGTTTCATCATAATTGAATTATTACTAACCTTGTATATATTTTTTAGGTATGTCGGCCCCAAACTCAGGATCAGGACAGACCAGACGTGGTCGAGGCGTCATACGATTGCCAGATGTGACATCCGGACACATTGATGGGCAGAGGAGACATGTTGACATTGACCCCAGATCAGGTCAGGCATCAGGGCCAAATGCTGATACGTTTAGGAGTTATCTAGGTAAGTTAGCAAAAAGCCATGTCTCTATCCTTCATGCATCTTGGGATAACGTCCCAAAGGTCGACAAGAACCTCTTGTGGCAAGATATTCAGGTATGTTTACTTTAGAGAATTTTGATTTACTTATTTCTTTCATCTTATTATGTCATTAACATGTTTTTTATTTTAAACAACAACATTATGATATTCCAAACACAATACAGATTAGAAACAAAGTGCTATCGCATATAGCGATAAGATGGAGGGATTTCAAAACAAGGCTGACACGACTATATGCCTTTGGAGACAGACAACATGAAAATCCATGTCAGCATTATACCTTCACAGAGGAGGAGTGGATACAATTTCGTGCATCTAGAGAGTCTGAGGAATGGAAGGTATGTTTCTTAACATCTACAAAGTCTTTCATTGAGTTCTTATGATTTTACACTTATGAATATACATGGTTTCATAGGGTAAAAGGTTAGCCACCCAAGAAAGGCAAAGGCTAAATAATGCACCACACTTGTTATCACGAGGTGGTTATGCAAAACTGGAAAAGAAAAATTAGAAAGTCTAGAGCGGATGCCTTGGGGCTTCAGTCCCCGGACCTAGCACCTGCACCTGCTAGGTACGAGCTGTGGAAGGCTGCTCGGACTAAATCTGATGGGAACATGACATCTTCCTCAGCTGCCTTGATCTCACAAAGATTTGTAAGTTCAAATTCTAAACATTGTTTGATTGTGTATTTATCATAGCATGTTTTTCTAAGTAACTTAGTTTTTTTTATGTGCAGGATGAGTTGGTTGAGCATCAGACTCAGGGAACATTTGTTGTCCAAGGTAGGGACGACATTCTAACAACGACCATTGGAAAGCCCAAGCACCCAGGACGTGTACGTGGAGTTCCTGGGGTGATTGGTCTTCGTGACTACTTTGGCCCTACACAGAAAAACACTCAATCAATGAGTCAGGAGGCACTAAGGTAGATGGATCTTCAGTGGGAGGAAAGACTCAACCAAAGCATAAGATCAATGGAGCAGCGATTCATGGAGCAACTACAAGAACAAAAAGAAATACAAAGAGTGCTTGAAGAGAAGCTGCATTCCATGACGTAGGGCACCATAGGGCCCGCTGAAACTCCCACACCACCTCATGTCAGCACTAGAGGATCATGCTCTGCTGTAGAACCTACTCAGTATAGTTGTCAATATGACCTATTATTTGATGGGGATCCCCCACGCATTGTGGCTGTCGAACGAGTGCTTGAGGGAGGTCAGACTATTCATGGTGTTCAATTTTTACCCCACCACGTGTGTGTGACGATTGACTAGGTTCGGGATCCCCAGGCTCAAGTGCCTGTACCCACTCTAGAAATTAATTTTGTGGGGGAGGCCATAGGATCATTTATAGCCTGGCCTAGAGCATTGATCATGTCACACATCGCTACTCCATAGGTATAATGTCTTTGTTATTAGTATTTCTATGTTAAATTTAAAAGTATTTGTTGATAACTTTGAAATTCTTATCTTCAGTTCACACGTCCTCAGAAGTAGCCGATTCATGATACAGTCATACATGAAGATGATGACATGGCTAAAGCGGAGGATGATCCTCTATCAAAGCTAATGACAAGATTACCCAGCTTGAAGAGAGCACCATTAGAACTATACTGGGATTTGAGAGTTTTGGTCTTCCCCGCCATGTGCCAATATATATCACATTGACTGATGCATTGAAGGTGATTGGGGGAGACAGGATGTTGAATATTTCCATCATTCAACTGTGGTGCATGTAAGATAGTTAATTTTGTCTTCCATATTAGTTTTATTTAGATTCCTAATTTCTAACAACTTAACTTTGTTGTTTTAGGTACATGAACACAATCGTTGTAGACCAAGGTCGGTCTTCCATGTACGGATTTGTTGAACCTCAGACCATTCAACCTTCTGGTAACACACTTGAAAACAGACAACATTATTTGCAAACATGGATGGATGAGTCAAAAAGAGACGTATTCCTTGTGCCATACATTGATGGGTAGGTGTTGTTATATGTAAAAGTTCATTATTAAAGTTTCCTTAATTAGTTAAATAACTATTTGTCCTTCGTGATAGGTCGCACTGGCAGCTGATGGTCATCATTCCCAAACAATGTAAAATTATATGGTTTTGTTCGTTGCACAGGAAGATGAAAACTGACTTGAGAACCATGCTTCAAGGGTAAGTGTTTCTCCAAAAATGACTTTGAATTTGATGTTCACCTTAAACTTTTATGATAAATATAGTTATATTAATTTTACTTTGTGTTTTCAATCTAAATAGAGTTATTGGCAAATCTCGAGGTCAACTAGTTCAAATTTGGTATCCAAAGGTTGTAAGTCATTTATACATCTAATTCATTTTCTATGTTATTGAATGATCTAAATTCTTGACTATTTAGTTTGTCATTTTAGTTAACTAGCAGCTAGATTCATGGGAATGTGACTTCTATGTCATGTGTTGGATTAAGACCATCATTCGAGCTGTCATTACAATTGACTGGAATGAGGTAATGATGCATACCTTGAATACATTACAAATCAAATTCATCTTTAAACATATATGAAACCATAATGAATCTTTCTTCATTTTGCAGCGCTTCAAGAGTACATCTCCTATGCCAGAGGACACAATTAGGCAGATAAGGCAAGAGTGGACAACTTATCTTCTACAAAGATGGAGCTAGGAACACTTATATTTGTTGTTGAACATTACTTAGGTTTACTTTAAGTTTATATTTTGATAGTTTTTGATGGCCACCCCTTTAGGGACTTCCCATCCAAAGAAGTATCAACTTCACTTTAAGACCAAGAAAGGGAAGTTAAATAAAGGACTTAATCTTTTCTTTCTAAGCCTTAGCTTGTTCTTGTTTAATTAAATATCTTTACCTTCTTTTGTAGGCCAAATAAGGAAGACTTGGAACCTATACCAAACAGCCAAGAAGCCTTGTTGTTACTCATCATCAATTAGCCAAGTTAGAAACACATTTTACATATGCAACACGTGGAACAAAAGCCAACCGTGTGGCTTGATAACAGTTGAAAAACTGTTATTTTCATGCTTAAATTGATACTAAAAACAACCTTTAACACTTAGAAACTAGCTTGAAATCATGCTTTTGTTCATATTTTCAGAAATAAGAGAGCTGGACAGGTTTATGCTTGATTTCAGTGTTTTTGTGCAGGTTTTAAGGTGAATTTGGTGAAAGAAGTGAAGAAGGAGAGAGATGGAATCAGAAAAGACATCAAAAAGTGCAAAAGGATAAGCCGCAACTGCCGCTCAGCGGCAGTTTACCGCTGAGCGGCACTCAGGAGATCACGTTGGAACCGCTGAGGGGCAAAATGGCCGCTGAGGGGAAGAAACCAACTCACGCACTTACCGCTGAGCGGTAGTTTACCGCTGAGCGACACTATTTTTCGGCTTGGGCCTAATTTTCTGTAATTTACGAATAATATATAAGCTTTAGGGTTTCGTAGGGTTTGTATCTTTGGCTGAAACGAAGCAAACACTCTCTCTTCCACCCCTTTGAAGGAGGATCTTGGATGCTCAGGCTACCTCTTCACCTTTTTAGGGTTTTATCCTTCATTCTTTCATTATTGTTCATCTAGGTTCACCATGAATATGGTGAACTAAACCTTGTATGTTTGTTGGGGAATCAATGTAATCTTTTGAAGCTCTCATATATGGAATTTGTGTTTACATCTTAATCTAAGACCTATGCTTTCTTTCATCATTAGTTAGGGTTTTTCCTCTTTGCTCAATGCTTGCTTTGTTTAACTCATTCAATGCATGATTATTGGTTTTGTCGATACGGAAACGTACGGGGAAGTTTAGATCCGGGGAATTTCTCCCAATAAGTATATTGGTTGCCTTAAGCTCCTGCGCTAAATAAACTAATTATTAGGAATGCTAGGAATCGTTTGAACTCGTAATTAGGGAGAAGCCTTCTTTGAAAGGTAATTTAGAGAGTGGCATTAACAATGATGAATTGAATGTTGAATTCCTAAAATATATGAGAGTGGATAAGATGAAATTGATAACCCCAACAACATACTCATCCATATATTCCATTGAAAGTGTTTGTATTTTGCTTTAGCCATTGATCAACCTCATGCATACATGTTTATTTTCGTCTTTTGCATAATTAAACCCAATTATTTCGTTCTTAAGTCTTAGCTAATCAACAAATCACATAACTAAACTAGGCCGTGAGTCCTTTGGGAGAACGATACTTGGTCTTACCGAGTTTATTACTTGAAACGATTCGGTCATACTTGCCGATTGTAAAACAAGTTTGTGACATCTCATTTTGGTGTTCATAAATTTGTCCATCAAGTTTTTGGCGCCGTTGCCGGGGACTCGTGGTTTAACTGGTTAATTTGTGTGATTATTGATTATCTTTGACTTTAAATTTGAATTTCTGTTTTTATTTTTTCTGTTTTTATTTTATTTTATTTTATTTTATTTTATTTTATTTTTCTGTTTTTATTTTTCTGTTTTTATTTTTTCTGTTTTTATTTTTTCTGTTTTTATTTTTTCTGTTTTTATTTTATTTTCTGAATCTTATATCTTCTCCTATATCTTTTTGTGCTAACCAAATATTCTAGGGTTTTGTTCTCTTGTGTATGCAGGAGGCAATTCGAACAAGGAGCAAGATAACTACAGAACCTCTTCTTGAAGGTTTAGACGAGAGTAGACGGAGGAGAAGAATCCGAACATCTAGAGAACTTTTCCCTCCTCCGGAAACTCTGTTGCAACCATCACCACAAGGTTCTGACCATAGCACAGAAAATATGGAGAACAATAATATCAGAAGAACTCTTGCTGATTACACCAATACAGCTGGACCTCAGCACTTTAACAGTATAGCTAGACCTAGAGTCAATGCAGCTAACATGGAGGTCAAACCAGCATTGATCCAACTGGTGAAGAGCAATCAGTTTAATGGGTTATCTCATGAAAGCCCATATGAGCACCTCACTACATTTAATGAGATATGCAACACAGTGAAAATCAATGGGGTGCCAGATGAAGCGATCAAACTTAGCTTGTTTCCTTTCTCATTAGGAGGCAATGCTAAGCTTTGGTTAAATTCTTTTCCAGAGGGAAGTTTCACAGAGTGGGAAGCAGTGGTAACCAAGTTTCTAAATAAATACTTCCCACAATCAAAGGTGAATAAAGGTAAGCAAGAGATTTCTTCATTCAGGCAGGGCATGGAAGAATCACTGGGTCATGCATGGGATAGATATAAAAGATTGCTACGAAAAACACCCACGCATGGATTCGATGAAGTGGAAGTAGTCCTTACATTCCTTGGAGGTCTTGGTTCACAAACCAAGATGATGCTTGATGCCTCAGCAGGAGGAAACATTAAATGGAAAACTCCAGAGGAAGCAACTGAAATTATTGAAAATATGGCTACTAGTGATAATGAGCTCAACAGTGAAAGAGGAGCTCCTTTGCAACAGAAGGGAGTTCTACAATTACAGACACATGATGCCTTGCTAGCACAAAATAAAATTCTAACTCAACAACTGGAAGCTCTTACAAAAACACTTGCTCAATTGCCTAAAGAGTTGAAGACTGCTGCACAGGTACAATCTCAGTTGTGCGAATTATGTGGAGGTGACCACATAAGTGGTCAGTGTGCCTTTCCAGCAGAAGCTTTGGAAGATGTGAACTTTATGGCCAACTAGTTTCCATACCGTCAAGGGAACTTCAATCAAGGGTGGAAACCACACCCAAGCATTGGTCAAGGGCAGAATGGGCAGGCTGGACAAAATGGTCAATTCAAACAGCAACAACCAACTCTATGGCAACAGTTTGCTTCATTTAACGAAAGGTTTACAAAGATGGAAGAAACTGTGAATCAATTTATACAGAAAACTGAGTCTACCCAAAAGAGCACTGAAGCTGCTATCAAAAATTTGGAGATTTAGATGGGTCAGATTACGAAGCAAGTGGAAGAAAAGCCTAATAGAAATTTTGGGGCTAATATTGAGGTTAACCCCAGAGAAGAATGTAGAGTGGTGGAGAGCACAAATGAGGAGATAGTTGAGTTAGACAAAGGAGAAACAGAGGAGAAAATAGAGAGCAAGAATAGTTTTCCTTTTCCAATTAATCATGAGAATCAATTGGATTTCACTGAATTATTCAAGATGGTGGATAATGATGCACCTTGGGAGCAGATTCTACAACAAATCACAGTTTACACGAAATCAAATGAAAACATCTCTACAAAGAAAAGACGTAGAGATGATGAGGTAAAGGAGTGTATAACTGTTAAAAAAGAGCCATTCCCTCCTAAAGCAACAGATCCAGGAAGTTTTTCTATCCCTTGTACTATAGGGAAGAAAAGGGTTAAGAAAGCTCTTCTTGATTTAGGTTCAAGTGTTAATTTGATACCTTACTCTTTACTGGAGCAAATCGGCAATGTTAATGTGAAACCTGTAAAGGTTAATCTAGTAATGGCTGATGGATCTTCAAAGGAGCCATGTGGGATTGCAGAGGACATTATAGTTTGTGTTGGCAAACTTCAGTTCTTGGCAGACTTTGTGGTGATGAAGATGGAGACAGA
>JAHCHA010007991.1:0-10159 GCA_027742795.1 Vigna hirtella
AACAAGTTTGTGACATCAACTTTTGGTGCTCATAAATTTGTCCATCAAGTTTTTGGCGCCGTTGCTGGGGACTCGTGGTTTAACTAGTTTATTTGTTTGATTATTGATTATCTTTGACTTGTTTTTGAATTTTTAATTTAAATTTCGAATTTTTATTTTCTGTTTATATTTTTCAGTTTTTATTTTATTTTATTTTATTTTTATTTTATTTTATTTTATTTTATTTTATTTTTTTGGTTATTATTTTATTTTATTTTATTTTATTTTATTTTTCTGTTTTTTTTTCGGTTTTTATTTTTATTTTTTTTGTTTTTATTTTTCTGTTTTCTGTTTTTATTTTATTTTCTTATCTCTAATCTTATATCTTCTTTTATATCTTTTTGTGCTAACAATTGTTTTTAGGGTTTTGTGCCTAATGTCTGCATAATGCAATTTGGTCAAGAATTTAACTATATGGGCACTCAATTCTACCAAAGTAATCTCAACCACTGGTGGGAACCTCACTCAAGCATGGATCAAAGCCAATTTTGGCAAGCTGGTGGACAATTTGAGAACCAACCACAACAACAATGGCAGCAACAACCCTTTCTATCAGGAAGTTTGGATAGGTTGGAGGACACCCTTCAACGATTTTTGAAAAATTCTGACGCTACTCAGAAAAGCATTGAAGAATCATGTAAAAGAATGGAGATGCAACTTCGTTACATTAGTCAGAGACTGAATGATGAGGTTAATACTGAAGTTAACCTTAAGGAGGAAGGGCAAACCATTGTCACTGAAAGTGACAAGATTTTTGATGAGAACAAATTAGAGGGAGATGAGGAAAAGAAAAGAGAGAGAAGAGAAAGAAGAAGAGAAAATTTGTGTGAAGATTGAGAAGGTGAGTAGAAAAAGAAAAGAAAAAAAGAAAGTGAGAGAAAAGAGAAAGAGGACGAGAGGAAAAAAGAAAGAATCATATGAAAAACCTCGTTCCCATCCAAAGAAGTATCATAGGAAGAAGGAATTTGAGCGCTTTATGGAAATCTTCAAGAAATTGGAGATTAAAGTTCCTATGATTGAGACATTGCAACAGGTTCCTGGTTTGATCAAATTTCTGAAGAAGTTCAGTAGAAAGAAGAAAAAGAAGAAAGAACATGAGCTTTATTGGGTCAAGCTAGTGACGTTAAAAGAGCGCTTGCTGGGAGGCAACCCAGTGATTTAAGAACTTTTTAATTTTTGTTTTGGTGATGTAATTTTGAACTTTTGGGTATTTTTGTTTTTGTTATAAGTTTGTTACAGGGTTTACATCTACTGATGGATGTTAGGCGGAAGAGTATCTACTGAAGGATACTATGTTTGTATACACCTACTGATGGGTGTTGGTAAGAAAGATTTGCATCTACTGAAGGGTGCTGGAGGATTTTGGCTCAGGCTCGTGACGTTAAACAAGCGCTACCTGGGAGGCAACCCAGTTGATTAATTTTTCTGTATAATTTTTGTTTTGATTCTGCTTTAGTTGCATAATAGGGTTGTGCATGAGTGATTTGAGAATTTTATTGCAGGGAGCCAGTAAGGGGTATGTTTAGGATGCATCTAGGTCAAGCTAAGAAGGAGAGCACTTCCCGCAAGTGCCGCTGAGCGGCAAACTACCGCTGAGCGGTAGTGTCGCAGAAGGGGCTTGGGTTGCCCCTCAGCGGAACCTGAGCCCATTAGGGGTATTTTTATACCCTAAGCTGCGCCTTGGCCTCTCTTTTTAGATTCTTCTCTGCACACACTCCTACATACTTTTCCAAGGTTTTCTACAACTTTTTCCTCACCCCTCTTGAGAAAATCTTCCTTTCACTCACTTGCTCACTAGTTTTCCATCTAAGTTTGGGGTTGGGAGAGAGCATCATTTATGGGGCTGAGGTTTTCAAAGCACTAGAGCAGGATTTGTTTTATTATTCACTTATTTGTTTTTGTTTAGGGTTTGATGTACTCAATTGGAAACTTTATCTGTTATGATGGTTTGCTGATGATTGTGATTGTTGGATAAGTAATGCTTGAATGATGCTTTGATATAGATTGATGTTGAGATGTGCATTTACATGCTTATACAGGTGGTTCACAAGCTTTGTGAACAAATGCAAGTTATTGTGATTGTGATTGTGATATTAAGCAGGATGTGTATGTCAAATGTGAATGAGCTTATATGTGAGGTATTGAGCTCCAGAGTTTTTGTGATTAAGTGCTATTATGTTGGAAGCATGAATAACTTTGCCCAGGTTTTCTATGATTGAATCAATTGCTTGTTTGCATTATATGATCAAGGCCGTTTGTTGGAAACCCTTATATTAGCCAAATTTCCTGAAATTAGCCACTAAAAGAGAACACTTTGTGTTCTATCCTTTGAACCCTTAGCCTTGAACATGATTTGAAAACCCTTATTGAAAAGCTTTACCTTGAGTTAAGTAGAAAATATTATGTGGTAGTGACAAATGTTCAAGTTTGGGGTTGTTGGAAAATAGAAAGGGAAATTGAAAGCATTGAGCTAAGAGCTAAGAAGTAAATATGTGAAAAGCAAAAGAAAAAAAAAAGAGAAAGAAAGGAAAAGAAAAAGCAAAGCTCAATGCAAAGGAAAGTTGGGAAAGTAAGAATGATTGTGTTTATATGATTCTCTTAACTCAAGGGTTTTGTGATCTAGAAAAACCAATTTTCTTGTTAGCCCAGCCACATTATAAGCCATTGAAAGTCCTTGTGATAATGCATGCTTGTGAATTTATTTGATTGTGGTTAAATGAAAGGCAAAGTCAATTCATGTGACATTGTGATAGTAGAGTGAATGAGTGATTACCTCTTATACACTTGTGTTTGAGTGAAACACTTTACCTAGTGAGGAAAGATTCCATGAGCACATAAATATCCATGCTTAGTTGATTGATCATTCATGAAAAATAGCATTTGTTGGATATTAGGTGATTGTGTGAACATTAAAGCATGTGCATGTCTTGACTGAAGATTTTGTCATAAGCTTAATTGAGTACTTAATTATCTTGAAAAGAGGATTTTGAATGGAGTGAACCATTGTATTGATTGGAAGAAGATTGAGTTACATCTTGTTTGCTTGAGGACAAGCAAAGTTTTAAGTTTGGGGTTGTGATAACGGTTGAAAAACAGTTATTTTTATGCTTAAAATTGATACTAAAAGCAACCTTTAAGACTTAGAAACTAGCTTGAACTCATATTTTTGCTTTAGTTTTGTGAATAAGAGAGTTGAAAGTGAATTTAATGGTTTTGTGCAAGATTCCCTTGATTTTGTAGGTTAATTGAATGATTTGTCGATACGGGAACGTACGGGGAAGTCTAGATCCGGGGAATTTCTCCCAATAGTATATTGGTTGCCTTAAGCTCCTGCGCTAAATAAACTAATTCTTAGGAATGCTAGGAATCGTATGAACTCGTAATTAGGGAGAAGCCTTCTTGAAAGGTAATTTAGAGAGTGGCATTAACAATGATGAATTGAATGTTGAATTCCTAAAATATATGAGAGTGGATAAGATGAAATTGATAACCCCAACAACATACTCATCCATATATTCCATTGAAAGTGTTTGTATTTTGCTTTAGCCATTGATCACATTCATGCATACATGTTTATTTTCGTCTTTTGCATAGTAAAATCCAATTATTTCGTTCTTAAGTCTTAGCTAATCAACAAATCACATAACTAAACTAGGCCGTGAGTCCTTTGGGAGAACGATACTTGGTCTTACCGAGTTATTACTTGAAACGATTCGGTCATACTTGCCGATTGTAAAACAAGTTTGTGACATCAACTTTTGGTGCTCATAAATTTGTCCATCACCCCTAAAAGTCCAAAACGTAGCACGTCCTCTTCCATTAGTCAAAACAGGGCAACAACACCAATCTTCACAAGATTGAATTCCTGATCACCAAAACAGACACCTTCAGTGCAGATTTGATCAGATAGTAAAAGCACACAATCCTTGCTCTTCAAGCTATCTCCAAAGATGGATACCACGGTCTTCTTTGAGAGTTCTTGGAGCTTTTCCCAAATCTGTAAGACAGCACTAATCTGAAAATTATCACACAATTCGTTAGATTCTCAAAACTTCTTACAGAATTCAAATTTGCGTCAATATATAGTTTTTTACAATTCTGACACTCTTCAGTTGACTTTGCCACTAATGAAGTTGAATACAATCATGACAGTTATAACAGTTAGTAGTAGTCATATAATTAATTGATTACACAATTAATGCATTTGTTTCACAATTAATGCTTGGTCAAACATATTTAAAAATATAGCCGTTAGACACTTTAAGACAAGAATTAACAGAATTTCAAAACATAACAAACTTAGTTGAATGGCTTGCGCACATAGTCGACTTTGTAATAGTTAAAAGCATAGTTTTGAAAAACTTTCTCTTCAAAAATTCTCACAACACACTTTGAAAAAGTTTGTGCAAAGCCATGAGTTTTAATCGACTTACTTCATAATGAAGTCGACTTAAAACTGTTGTTTTGCTACACAATTTAAGTTCAACTAAAGTGCATGTGGTTTTTCTTTTCCAAAACAATTTTCATGCAATCACAGATTAAATCTCACATATATAACATAGTGAATTGCAATGATCAGCACAACACAAACATGTTCTCGTATAATCATAATCATGAAAGTAATGAACATGTAACACATAAACACATGTGTTATTAATTATGTGTTATCAACATAAAAAACCAGAAGCTCTGAGATTGTAGGTTCAGCTAAACCAGTGTTCCCCCTATCAACAATCTCCACAATCTCCCCCTTTTTTGATGATGCATAACCATGATTAATAAACAACCATGTTGTACACAACAATACAAATTATCAAACAAATATCAATCCATATATTAGTATAATTCTCCCCCTTTGGGCATTATCAAAAAAGGTATGCAAACAGGTATTGATATTAACACAATCAATTATTTCAGAGATGCATCAATAAATCATAAAGGAAACACAGATGCTCCCCCTGTCACAAATAATCACATAAGAGAGAATGTATTCTCCCCGCTAAGTATATGCATGTGAAATATCTAAAAAATATGTAATGCTCCCCTTGTCATTATGCATGTTTCATATTCAAAACCCAGACGCACAATGCAGTATTCATAGAATATAACAGAGCATTTACTGACATTTGATAGATTTGTATCAGTTAGAAAACATGTAAGCATATCAATGCAATATCAATACAAAAATCTCAGTATAATCTGATGGCAAATCCCCTAGCCATGGTCAAGCACTTTCAAGAGAGTGGAAGCCATCCATGAAGATGACAACAACTCTACCTTGTGGGCCACCTTTGGAGTCATCATGGAGCATGGATTGAAGATTAGTGTAGGAATTTAGGCCATTGTATTAGGCCATGTAGTGCAGGTTTGTTTAAGGCTTATATTAAGGCCTAAGTAGCATAGGATTTTCCTTAAAAGTTAGACATCCAAATCAAGTGGAAAGTGTGTGCCATGTGTCATGCTTCCATTGGAGAGGATTTACTTTTTAAAAGGTAGCCACATGGCACCTTAGGAGTGGAGAGTTTTTGCTTTTAGTAGTGGCCACATGGCACTCTAGGAATGGAGATGATTGTGTTTTGTGAGTCGCCACATGTCCTCCCATCATTGTGTTACCAATAAGGAGTATTGGTAAATCTTGAAGAAATTTGTTTTGATGATGCTACAAGAAGTTTTAGTTGAAGAAGATATTAGAATTAGTTAAAAGCAATTTGTAGAAATTAAATGTAGTAGGAAATTCTTGTAAACCTTGTAAACTTGCATTTTTAACTGCAATAATCGATTATGATTAAGCAATAATCGATTATCACAAGTCATACTTGAATAATCGATTATCACTTCATATAATCGATTATCACATTTTTGAAAACCTGTAACGGACTTGAATAATCGATTATCACTTACAATAATCGATTATTCATGGCAGTTGGGAGCTGATCTTTGGCACTCAGTGTACTTGGCTATATATTTTGTTTTGGAGAAATTAGAATACAACGTTTTTTTTGAACTGAGAAAGCTTAGAACACTGTGTGTCAGAGGAACGTTCTCAGAAAGCTTTTTGTTCATTGTTCCCTTGCTTGGTCTTGTGAAAGGAGAGGCTCGCGTATCGTGTGTCGATAGTCGGAGCAGACTCTCTTCAAGTTAGCAAGGTGCTCTGCCTGGTCTTGTGAAAGGAGAAGCTTGTGTATCGTTAGTCGATTGCTGGAGCGGTTCTCCTCAAGTTGGTAGAGTGGTTCTTTTCATTTTATTCTTGTTCATTATCTTGTAATCTGTTAAACAATTTTTAGTGAAAAAGGTTAATCACTATTTATAGTGATTAACGACTGGACGTAGAATCTTTTGATTCGAACCAGGATAAAAATTCTGTGTTGATCTTCTTATTCCCTACACTCATTTTATTTTACGTATATCAACTGTTTGATTAATTTTCTGAAAGAAAATTATTTTTACTAAAAGGACCAAATTAAGTTTAATTGTGATCGAATACGCTTTCCGCTCTCTGAGTTTTAATTCCGCTGCGCTATACTCTTCGAAAAATACCCCCTCCGATACCATCAATTGGTATCAGAGCTTGCTTTGATAGTTTTTCAAAATTTGCGAAAATGGCTGGTCACAATCAAAACCATGTATATGCTGAGGGTGCTTCCATTAACAGACCTCCATTGTTTACTGGTGATAACTATGCTTTTTGGAAAGTTAGAATGGAGATTTTTATGGGGTCTGTTGATAGAGGTATCTGGGAAGCTGTACAAAATGGCCCTTATATTCCTATGAATACTGTTGATGGTGTAGAGACTGAAAAACCTTATTTTAATTGGACTGCTGAAGAAAATAGACGAGCTCAGTTTGATATTAAAGCTCGCAATATAATTTCATCTACTGTTGTACTTAATGAATTTTATAGAATTTCAGTGTGTAAGACAGCACAGGAAATGTGGGAAGTCCTCAGAGTCACTCATGAAGGAACAGAGGACGTAAAGCGTGCTAGGAAGAACACTCTCATTCAGGAATATGAGATGTTCAGAATGCAACCTGGAGAAACGATCTCTGATGTTCAAAAACGATTCACTCATATTGTGAATCATTTAACAGGGTTGGGTAAGACTTTTGATACTGATGAACTTAATGTGAAAATTCTGAAATCACTGGACAGGTCTTGGCAACCAAAGGTGACTGCCATCTCGGAATCTCAAAATCTTACTCAAATGTCAATGCCAATCTTGTTTGGAAAGCTCCGTGAGCATGAACTTGAGCTGAGGAGATTGACTGCTGAAGAGGATCAAGGCAAAAGGAAAACTCTAGCTTTCAAGTCTGAAATTTCTAAAGGAAAAAGCTCTAAGAGGATCGAAGAAGATGATTCTGATGATGAAGAAAATATGAGCTTGATGATAAAGAAATTTGCAAAGTTCATGAAAGCAAAGGGAAAGGACAAGTTTCACAAAGATAGGAAAGAAAGTCAAGAATCTCCATCAAACGTAAAGTGCTTCGATTGTGGAGAAAGAGGGCACGTAAAATCTGAGTGTCCAAAAAGCAGGAAAAGTGAAGACAAGAAGGAGAGAAAATTTCAAAAGAAAAAGAAAGCATACATAGCTTGGGAGGATAATGCCTCTAGTTCAACAAGTTCAAGTGACACAGAAGAAGAAGCCAATATTTGTCTAATGGCTGAATCAGAAGATACTGGAAGCCAAGTAAGTGATTCCAGCTTTGAATCTAGTGAATTAGACTTGCAAAAGGCTTTCTATGAATTGTTGATTGAATCTGAAAAACTTGATGCTGCACATAAAAAACTTAAGAAAGAGCACAATGAATTAAAATTGAATTATGAAAAGTTGCTTGATGATGAAGTTGTCTTAAGAAATAAAGTTAGTTCTTTAGAAACAAAATTATCTGATGCAAATGCTACTGTTGAACCTGTTGAATGTTTGTCTTGTAAGAATCATATGTTTGATATTGACATACTTGAAAACTTACTTGCAAAGGAAACCAAGACTAATTCACATGCTAAGACAAACTTTAAGAGAAGAAATGTTAAAAATACAAATATGCATCAAATAAATAAGTCCAAAGAAAGAAGAACTCGTAGAGTTTGGGTTGAAAAAGGGACTTTTGTTAAAAAAGTAAGTAATGCTTGCTGTTTTTACTGTATGAAGCATGGACACACATCAAACAAATGCAACATTAAACATGTTGGTGTTCCAAGCGGCAAATATGCTTGGGTTAAAGCTGTGAGATGATGTAAACTTGCACAAACTAACCCCAAGGACCCATATTGAGATTGGGGACCTAAAATTCTTGCTAACTTGTTTTGTAGGATCAATCTAAGTCCAAGAAGTCACTGTGGTATCTTGACAGTGGTTGCTCAAGACACATGACTGGTGACAAGAAAAGATTCATCTCTTTTGAGAAGAAGAAGCAAGGATTTGTAACGTATGGGGATAACAACAAAGGCAGAATAATGGGTACTGGAAACATTGGAGGAGGAAACACTTTGACAATAAAAGACGTCTTATACGTTGAAGGCCTCAAACATAATCTTCTAAGCATAAGTCAACTATGCGACAAAGGTTTCAAGGTAACTTTTGAGAGTGACAAATGTACTGTTTATTTTAAAAATTCTGCTGAAATTGCTTTGCAAGGTGTTAGGCATAATAACATATATTTGATTGATATTGAGAGTGAATGTAGTCATAGTATAACATGCTTAGTTGCTAAAGAAGAAAATCCATGGCTATGGCACAAAAGAGCTGCACATATTCACATGCAACACTTAAATAAATTAATCTCTAAGGATCTTGTGATTGGTTTGCCTAAACTAAAATTTGAGAAAGATAAACTTTGTTCTGCATGTCAGAAGGGTAAACAAACAAAATCTTCATTTTCATCTAAAAGCATGATTTCTACATCAAAACCTTTAGAACTTTTGCATATGGACTTGTTTGGACCATCTAGAATTAAAAGTTTTGGTGGAAACTACTATGCTCTTGTAATTGTTGACGATTACTCTAGATTTACTTGGACTTTCTTTTTAACTCTGAAAAGTGAAGCTTTCAAAGCATTTAAAATTTTTGCTAAACGTATTCAAAATGAAAAAGACTTGAAAATCAAAACTTTGAGAAGTGATCATGGTGGTGAATTTGAAAATGAATCATTTGAAAATTTTTGTGAAGAATTTGGCATTGCACACAATTTTTCTGCACCTAGAACTCCCCAACAGAATGGTGTTGTTGAAAGGAAAAATAGATCATTAGAAGAATTAGCTAGAACACTTATGAATGAATCTAATGTGCCAAAATACTTTTGGGCTGATGCAGTAAGTACTGCTTGTTATGTGTTAAATAGGATGCTTATTAGGCCAATTCTAAAATTAACTCCATATGAACTGTTGAATGGTAGAAAACCAAATATATCCCATTTGAAAATTTTTGGATGCAAATGCTTTGTATTAAATAATGGAAAAGATAATCTTGGAAAATTTGATGCAAAATCTGATGAAGCAAATTTTCTAGGATATTCTTTGACTAGCAAAGCTTATAGAGTGTTCAATAGAAGAACACTAAAAATTGAAGAATCAATACATGTTGTCTTTGATGAGATTGTAGACCTTGAGGTAAATCCTCTTGAGTCAAATAGACCCATTGCAGGTGATGAGGATTACTTAAAAGAAGCCCTTGAGGAGATGTATCTAAATGAAAATTATCCTCCGGAGCTTCAAGAAACAGCACAAGTCGTTGATTCCAAAAGCTATCAACAACCAAGAGGACTATCTTTGGACAACATCATAGGAGATATATCAAAAGGGGTAACTACTAGAAATAATTTAAATAATTTTTGTCTAACTGTTGCTTTTGTGTCTCAGGTAGAACCTAAAAATATAAAGGAAGCTCTTCAAGATGACAAGTGGTGCATTGCTATGCAAGAAGAGCTAAATCAATTTGAAAGGAATGAAGTTTGGGAACTTATTCCAAAACAAGAAGAATTCCAAGTCATAGGAACAAAATGGGTATTCAGGAACAAGTTGGATGAGGATGGAAACATTACAAAGAATAAAGCAAGGCTAGTTGCTAAGGGATACTGTCAAGAGGAAGGTATAGATTATGATGAAACGTATGCACCGGTAGCCAGG
>JAHCHA010008023.1:0-39476 GCA_027742795.1 Vigna hirtella
TGCACCAAGCTTTTTCGCCGCCCCTGTTCCAGGTATTTATGCCCTTTTGCATTCTTAACATGATTTCTTCATTAGTTTTTGCATAATAATAATTGCTATAGTTTTGGTAATGTTATGAAATTACTATAGTTTTGGTAATGTATGGTATAGTTTTTGCTAAAATTATGGTAATGCATGAAATTGCTATAGTATTGGTAATGTATGGTATAGTTTTTGCTATAGTTTTGGTAATGTGTGTTGTAGTTCTTGCATTATTTATAAACCTTAAAATATTGTTCACTAAGTTTCAATGATATGTATGAAATTGCAAGTTTGATTTTTAGTAGCTTATCTTTTTATGTAATATTTAGGAATATGGATCGAAATTGGATTAATTTACCACGTATTAGTGCTGAGTACGAGAGAGGTGTAGAGGAATTTATACAATTTGCGCAACGTAATGAGGGGAGAAGTGATGATGAAGTGAAGTTTAGATGTCCTTGTGTGAACTGTTTGAATGGGAGAAAGTTGAACGCAACTCAAATTAGAGAACATCTTATATGTGATGGTTTCCTAAGATGCTATACAACATGGATATGGCACGGTGAAGAAATGCATTTTCCCACTGACTCTCAAACTGTAAATGTTACTGATTCCACCATGGAAGAAGATCGACCGGATGAAGACAAATTGGAGGACATGATCCGCGATGTTGGAGCAGAAAATTTTGCCAAAGCTCATGTGTATGAGACGATGTCGACTGATGCGGAAACACCTTTGTATGTCGGTTCAACTAAGTTCACACGTTTGTCAGCGGTGTTAAGGCTCATGAATTTGAAGGCGAGCAATGGATGGACTGATAAGAGTTTTACAGAACTGTTGACGTTGTTGAATGAAATGTTGCCAGATGGAAATACACTGCCCACTCGTAATTATGATGCGAAGAAAATTCTTTGTCCAATGGGTATGGAGTATAAAAGGATACATGCTTGTCCCAATGACTGCATTTTGTATAGGAAAGAGTTTGAATTTTTGACAAAGTGTCCAAAATGTGGCTTATCACGATACAAGTCAAAAAACAATAGTGAAGATAATGGTCAGATAGAAAAAAATGGATCTGCTTTGAAAGTAGTTTGGTACCTTCCAATAGTGCCCAGACTTAAGCGTTTGTTTGCGAATCCCAAAGATGCTAAAAACCTTAGATGGCATGCAGATGAGAGAGAAATTGACGGGCTGCTTCGTCATCCAGCTGATTCAAAGCAATGGAAAAATATTGATCGACAATTCCCTGAATTTGGTAAAGAGTGTAGAAATCTTAGGCTTGGTTTAGCCACTGATGGAATGAACCCATTTGGTAATCTGAGTACCAATCACAGTTGTTGGCCAGTTATATTGATAATTTACAACTTATCTCCTGCATTGTGCATGAAGAGGAAGTACATGATGTTGTCTATGATGATATCTGGTCCAAAGCAGCCTGGAAATGACATAGATGTTTATCTAAGCCCACTAGTTTAAGACTTGAAGGTTTTGTGGGTTGATGGGGTTGAAATATTTGATGCATTCGCTTCAGAGACTTTTATGATGCGTGCAATGTTATTTTGCACCATTAATGACTTTCCTGCTTATGGTAATTTGTCAGGATACAGTGTCAAGGGTCATAAAGCGTGTCCTATATGTGAAGAAAACACTGCAGCTCATCAATTGAAACATGGAAGAAAGACGATGTATCTGCGTCATCGGAGATTTCTAAAACGTAATCATCCATATCGAAGGTTAAAAAAAGCATTCAATGGTGATCAAGAGAGGGACGAAGCACCAAATCCACTTACTGGCCTTCAAGTTCTTGAAAAAGTTAATAAAATACATCATGTATTTGGGAAAACATCCAAGAAGTCATCTGTAACGACCCCTTGGAAGAAGAAATCAATATTCTTTGATCTTCCATATTGGTCAAAGTTAGATGTTCGACATTGCATAGATGTGATGCATGTAGAAAAGAATGTGTGTGATAGCTTGATTGGTACATTACTCAACATTCAGGGAAAGACAAAAGATGGAGTGAATGCTCGTTTGGATTTGGTTGACATGAATATCCGAGAAGAGTTGGCACCCAAGGAGATTGGTAAACGTACTTATTTGCCCCCTGCATGTTACACAATGTCTAGACAAGAGAAGATAAGTTTTTGTGTATGTTTAAAGAGTATCAAAGTACCACAAGGATACTCTTCAAATATGAAGAGTTTAGTGTCGATGCAGGACTTAAAGCTTGTTGGCATGAAGTCTCACGATTGTCACGTCTTAATGCAACAGTTGTTACCGGTGGCTATTCGTGGAATTTTGCCCAAAAATGTTAGGCACACCATAAACAGGTTGTGTTCATTTTTCTCGTCAATATGTAGTAAAGCCATCGATCCTACAAAGTTAGATGAACTTCAAGGCGAGATTGTTATCATCTTGTGTCAACTAGAGATGTTTTTCCCTCCATCTTTTTTTGACATCATGGTACATTTACTTGTTCATTTGGTTAGAGAAATCAAGTTGTGCGGACCGGTATACTTAAGATGGATGTATCCTATTGAGCGTTATATGAAGATTTTGAAAGGGTACGTTAAAAATCCATATCGTCCTGAAGGTTCGATGATTGAAAGGTATATTGCTGAAGAAAGTATCGAGTTTTGTTCAGATTACATGACATCAACGAATCCAATAAGAGTTCCTCGCACAGCATGGTTGAATAAATTTTCTACAAGTAAAAGCATCCGAGGTGTCAATGTGGTGACAAAAGATCGCGAAGAATTGTTGCAAGCGCATCTTTATATATTGAACAACACAGATGAGGTCATCCCTTTTTTGGAAGCACACAAAGCCATTGTTAAGAATAAAAATCCAAGACAATCAGAGAAATGGCAATTGATGGAGCATAACAAAACATTTATGTCTTGGTTCAAATCTGAAATTGACAAAGAGCCACATTCTTCTGAAACTTTATTGTGGCTTGCAAATGGTTTGAAGTTTGATGTCGTGTGTTGTACAGGTTATGAAGTCAATAATTGCACATTCTATACGAAGACTTTGGATGATAAAAGCACAGTACAAAATAGTGGAGTCAGTTTAGAAGCTGAGTCACTTCAATTTTCCACATCAAAAGATCAATCTCCTGTACTTGGATCAATGAGATATTATGGTATAATAGAAGAGATATGGGAGGTTGATTACACCAAGTTTTTTGTTCCATTGTTCAAGTGTAAGTGGTTTGACAATAAGAGTGGTGTGAAAATAGATGACTCGGGTATGACACTGGTTGATTTTCGCAAGGTGGGTTACCGAGACGAACCGTTTATCATGGTACATCAAGCATCTCAAGTTTTTTATGTCAAAGATCCTGCGTCTGACCATTGGTATGTTGCTCTTCAAGGAAAAAAACAAATTGAAGTTAACGAAGACAATCTGATTAATATTTATATTGCTGACAACCATTCATTTCAAACTACAACAAATTTGGATGACCAATCTCTAGTTGACGATGATGTACATGCAATTCGGTCAGATCATGATGAGGGAATATACATATGATGAATCCATATCTTTATGTATGAATTTTCAATTTCTGTATAAGTATTTTATTACTATGATATTACATGTTTTGTTAATTTATATGATATTACATAAGTCTTGAAATAAAATTTAATGTTGTTATTTATTTTGACAGATATATGGCTGATCATCCACATTCTTCAGGGGATGAGGCTCCCCCAACCAGATCCACTAGAGGACCCACTAGGATGAAACAACTATTGATCAGGAAAAATAGTGGTGAAAGAACTCCGGTGAATGTGAATGTCACCACGGGTGTGGCAACTGGCCCCCATGCAGATGACTTCCGATCATACCTTGGAGTGGTGGCACGTGATAAGATTAGCATTCTCATTCCATCTTTTGATCATGTGTCCGAGGTTGATCGGAACATTATTTGGAAAGATATATTGGTAAGTTAGTTAATAGCATTTGAATTAAAATTTGTTTATATTGATAATTTTGTACTAATACAACTTTATTATGTTTTTTTCAGCTGACATTTGACATTCCAAATGTCACAACACTTAGAAATAAGTGTTTGTCAACTGTTGCAGAAAATTTCAGAAACTTTAAAAGCAAGTTGACATCAAGATACATCTTTGGACACCTTAAACATAAAAGTCCATGTAGTGCATATAAGTCCATTGATGAGGAGACTTGGCGGCTTTTTAAAGAGAGTCGGATGTCAGAGGAATGGCAGGTTAGTGTAGTTCATATTATTCAATTCCTCATTAACAAATATATATCATATGAACTAATTAATTAACTAGTGGTGTGACAGGCAATTAGAAGCAAAGCACAAGGAACAAGTGCTCACAACAAAAACCCCCACCTATTATCTCGTGGTGGGTATAGGAAGCTTGAGGAGAAAATCCTCAAGCAAAAGGCAGATGCTATACCACCATCTCAGGGTGGTAGCCCTCCTCAGCCTCCTTCTCCACCGTCTAGACATGAGAAATGGAAGTTGGCCCGTAAGCGACCATCGGACACCTACTCTTCCGACACTGCACGAGAGATTTCTGAAAGAATTGTAAGTTATCACTGTTCCTAAAATAATAAGTATTGTCATTATACATACTACATTAAACTATTTAAAGAATAATGGTGTTTTGTAATGTTACAGGACGTCTTGGTTGAGCAGAGCTCCCAAGGCCAATTCACTCCAGAGGGTCGCCAGGATATTCTTGCTGCTGCGATTGGATGACCTGAGCACCCTGGACGTGTACGTGCTGCAGGTCCTGGAGTAGGAATTAAAGATTATTTTGGGAGCTCTTCTCGTCAGCCTTCATATTCATACAGCGATACACAAAGGATGACAGAAGAGATCACAAAAAAGGTCCGAGAAGACCTTAGAGAGGAGATCAGGGCCGAGGTGAGGGCTGAATTCCACGTCATGTTCCAGCAGCAGTTTCAGAGCATGCGCCCGGTGCCGTCTCCTATAGAGGAAGATGTTATCCCTCCCCCTCCCATAGGTAAACTTAATAAACATTTATGTGCAATTATTTCTATCTTTTGTATAATCTAACATTTACTCTGACAGGGAGAAGCGGGAAAGGAAGTTGTTCCGCATCAGCCATCCCAGAGGATGACATGGACGATGGTAGTCCATGTCTGCTATACATTTTAGAGGATACTGAGATGGTGCTGGTAGCTCGTGGAACAGAGTTTAGGTCAGCGACTGTATGTCATGGTATGCAACTATTAGAGGATGAGGTGAAGGTCTCAGTGGATGAAATGATCATACCAGATGCCTCGATTCCTCTGTCCACGGAAGAGATTTTCACTGTGGAACAAGCATATAAGTCGTTTATCACTTGGCCTAAATTTTTGGTTAAACCAGTTTCTGACCCCTCGGTATGAAATTCTTCTTTACACTTCTCAATTTTAAAGGTTTTTGATGTCAAAACTTATCTTATCTTTTCATGTAACAACAGACGCAGGCACAAGAGAAGATTCCTCTATCTGAGGATGACCCTCTTTCTTCATTGCATATACTTGCTGACATCCTTGATGATAAGCCTTTGGAGGTTGAGTATGATGCTAATGTATTTGGGACAGGCTCTGAGGTCCCAATATACCTTAATAGCCAAGATGTCCGTGAGCTTGCGTCGGGAACACAAGAGTTGAATATTTCAATTATTCAACTATGGACGATGTAAGTCTATGACCAATTATTTATATATAAAATTTATTTATATATCAAGTATCCTTATATCAAAGTTAATTTTTGATTTCAGGTATATGTCTGGGGTCAGTAACAAGTTGGGGCGTTCTGATGATTATGGATTCATTGATCCCCAATCAATTCATGAATCAAATGATTTTGACCAGATCAACATGAATCTGATAAGAAGTTTTGGAAGGGGCAAGAAAATATACTTTTTGCCTTATATATCCGGGTAAGTGAACTTTGTTAACATAATAATGTTCTATATGTGATTTTAATATTTAATAGTTACGTTATTATGAATTTCAGGCGCCATTGGCAACTTCTTGTTATGTCTATGCAAGACAACTATGCTTTGTGGTTCTGTTCATTGCACAGGCCTCCTCCCACACAACTCAGACAAGCAATTGATTGGTAAGAACCTCAATGTTTGGACTTTCTTTGTTATATAAATGAATGCTAAAACCTTTTTTTATATACAGTTCTATTCCAGCAAGTATAATGATGGGTGGGAGATCAATTGTTAATAGTAGAAAGATTGCTTGGATTTCTCTCAAGGTTTGACATATGCTAAAGCCATACTTTGTTATAATTGTTTTATTTTAATGTTATTCACTAACTATTATCAACTGTGATGATATATTGTAGTGTAACAGACAAAATGGGTCATATGAGTGCGGATACTATGTAATGTATTGGATGACCCATATTGTTCGTTCTCACATCACAAGTCGCTGGGAAATGGTAATATTTAACTTTAACAAATTTTGATTTTTTCCCAAATGTTGAATTCATATACACAAATTAATATGAATTGTCTTTTGCAGAGATTCAAGAATACTACACCAGTTCCTGAGAAGTCACTATTATTCATTAGGAACGCTGCTGCGAAGTATATAATTAGATTATACAATAGCTTTTAGATTTAAACATTGCATTTGAATAGATTGAATTTTCTTAGACTTTGAACTTTATTTGATGTTGAAATACATTTGAACATGTGTTTGTTATGTTCAAATTGAATTTCTGTACATGTTTTTATATGCAGGTCTGTTTTTGTGGTAGTGGATATCACAAAAACAGACCTGCAATTTTAAAAAACTGCAGGGGAATATGCCGCGGTTGTAACCACAACCGCGGCATATAGTGTTTCGCTTTTTGATTAAAATGAGACATATGGCCGCGGTTAGTGCAAGAACCGCGGCATATACTGGAGTCTTTTGCCGCGGTTCAACCGCGGCATATAGTGGACAAATTTTTTTTAAAAAAAATGGATTTAGGTAGCGGTTCCTTGGACAACCGCGGCATATTCCGCAAACCTATATACCGCGGGCATAACCGCGGCCTAAAGTCTCTGACTTACTACCGCGGCTGAATATGCCGCGGTTCGTAAACCGCGACATATAGTGAAAAATAACCGCGGTAAAATCCCCTCGCTGCACTAGTGGAGGGGTATTCATTGGATGAATGGTGCGGAAATGTAGTGGTAAATGGGACAAGGATGATGAGCTAATGTGTGAATGGTGTAGAAGCTCAAAGCCTCTAGGAGATATGGTGGTGGTGGTGTAGTGTTTGGTGGCTCCAAGAGAGGTTAGGCCAACTCAAGGAGGAAGGTGACTAGACGGGCCTCATGAGTTGCTCTAGTCTTGATCTAAGATGAGTAGCATGGCCAAAAATGGGCAGCATAACATTACTCACATCAAAGATGAAATACAAGGGTGGAGACACCTTTATTTATAGGCCAAGGGTGTCTCCTTCTAACCCTAAAAGCATGATCTTCCACCTTTGCTCTCATTGGCCAAAAATGAGGCCTTCTAAAGAGTGGACAAGTGTCCACAAATCCTCTCCAATGATGGGAGGACATGTGGCCACTCAAAAAACACAATCCTCTCCATTCCTAGAGTGCCATGTGGCCACTACTAAACGAAAAAAACTCTCCACTCCTAAGGTGCCATGTGGCTACCTTTTAAAAAGTAAATCCTCTCCAATGAAAGTATGACACATGGCACACACTTTCCACTTGGTTTGGATGTCTAACTTTTAAGGAAAATCCTATGCTACTTAGGCCTTAATACAAGCCTAAAACAAACCTACACTACATGGCCTAATACAATGGCCTAAATTCCTACACTACTCTTCAATCCATGCTTCATGATAGCTCCAAAGGTGGTCCACAAGGTAGAGTTGACACCATCTTCAAGGATGACTTTAAATCTCTTGAAAGTGCTTGACCATGGCTAAGGGATTTTCCATCAGCTTAGCATAAACAGGAATTTTTCTGCATTGCTTCAGTCAAAGGTATAGTAATCTCCAATTGCCTGAAGATCTCCTTAAAACACTCATATTTCCTGTCTTTCTCTATATTTTTACTCCCCTTAGTATAAGGAAGAACTTTTTCAATTTTCTCACAATTTTTCTCTCCCCTCTTCTTTTCTTTTTCTTTCGTCTCAACCTCACATATTCTCTCTTCTTTTTCTTCTCTTTTTTCTAACTCAACTCTTTCTTTGCCATCTTCCACCCTATCATCATCTATGCTCACAATAGCTTTACACTCTTCCTTAGCGTTAACCTTAGTATTTGCCCCAAATTGCTTTTCCGCTATATCTTCCATCTTCTTGGCCAGTTGGCCAACCTACATCTCCAAATTTCTTATAGCAGCTTCAGTGCTCTTGCGATTGGAGATAGTCACCTGCATAAATTGTTGAAGAGTATCTTCTAGCTTTGTTGATCTCTCATTTAATGCAGATACTTGTTGCCAAATTGATGGTTGCTGTTGTGGTCTATTAAATTGTCCTGCTTGTCCAGCTTGTCCATTTTGACCTTGACCCATGCTTGGGTGAGGTTTCCACCCTTGGTTGAAATTTCCTTGGCGGTATTGGAATTGATTGCCCATATAATTGACATCTTTTTGGGCCTCCACTGGAAAAGCACATTGACCATTAATATGATCACCACCACTTAATTCACAGAGTTGTTGTTGAACCTGTGAAACGTTCTTCAGCTCCTTTGGCAACTGAGTGAGTGTCTTTGCAAATTCTCCAACTGTTGAGTTATAATTTTATTTTGTGCAAGCAAGGCATCCTGAGATTGTAATTGTAGAACTCCCTTCTGTTGAGGTGGAGCTCCTATTTCACTATGCATCTCGTTATCATTAGTAGCCATGTTGTCAATCAATTCAAAAGCTTCCGCTGGAGTCTTGCACTTAATATTACCTCCAGCTGAGGCATCTAGCATCAATTTGGTTTGTGAACCAAGACCTTTAAGGAAAAGAATGACTATTGTTGCTTCATCAAAGCCATGCGTGGGATTCTTCCTCAACAAGCTTTTGTATCTATCCCACGCTTGACCTAACGTCTCCTCCATACCTTGCCTGAAAGAAGAAATTTCTTACTTACCCTTGTTGACTTTTGACTGTGGGAAGTACTTGTTCAGAAACTTTGAAACCACATCTTCCCATTCAGTAAAGTTATCCTCCAGGAAAGAATTCAACCATAGCTTAGAATTGTCTCCCAATGAGAAAGGAAACAAACTAAGCTTTATAGCATCATCCGGCACACCATTGATCTTTACAGTGTTGCAAATCTTGTTGAATGTAGTCAGATGCTCATATGGACTTTCATGAGATAGCCCATTAAATTGGTTGCTCTTCACCAATTGTATCAACGTCGGTTTCACCTCCATATTTGTAGCATTGATCCTCGGCCTTACAATGCTGTTAAAGTGATGAGGGCCAACAACAGTGGTGTAATCCGCCAGAGTGCGTCTGCCATTATTTTCTCCAGCCATCTTTTCAGTACTCTGGTCAGATCTTTTTGGTGAGGGTTGTAAAAGTGTCTCCAGAGAAGGAAATAATTCTCTAGATGTTCGGATTCTCCTTCTCCGTCTACTAATTAATGAAAGAAAGCATGTATCTTTAAAAGATCTTGAAGAACAAATTCAATACATGAGAGTTTCAAAAGATTACATTGATTCCCAACAACAATAAAGGTTTAGTTCACCATATTCATGGTCAAACTAGATGAAATACAATGAAAGAGTGAAAGATAAAACCCTAGAAAGGTGAGAAAGGAGCTGTAGCATCCAAAATCCTCCTCCAAGGGGTGAAAGAGTGTGTTTCTGCTTCGTTCCAACCAAAGATGACTGATCTAGGTCGACTAAAACCTTATATAGTATTCTAAAAGTTACAGAAAAGTGAGTCCAAGCCCATAAAAATGGCGCTCAGCGGTAAATACCGCTCAACGGTAAGCGCGGCACTGGCGCCCAGCAGAATTTGGCGCTCAGCGGTGATTTCGGCACTTCAAAACTGCTGCTCAGAACTAATTTTCGCTCAGCGCAACTTTTTCTGCACTCTGGTTGACTTTTCTGCATTCTGGTTGATTGGTTGACTGGTTGACTTTTCTGGTTTCTGGTTGACTTTTCTTCATTCCAACCATTCGGTACTTTAACTCTTCTTTCAAATCATTCCAATAATCTACAAACTCAAAGGAATCAAACACAAAACCATTAAATTCACCTTCAACTCTCTTAAAGGGTTGATTGATTATCAAAATTAAGTATAAAAATAACGGTTTTTCAACCGTTATCACAACCCCAAACTTAGAACTTTGCTTGTCCTCAAGCAAACAAGATGTAATTTAGCTTTCAAGCAATCAATGCAATGATTCAACACATTTCAAAACCTTTTCTTTTAAGAGAAGTAATTGCTCAAATCAACTTATCATAAAGAATATAAGTCAAGATGAATACATGCCTTGATTTAATTAAGCTCATTGTGGTGCTCAGATAATCCCAGAATATTCAACAGATGCTATGCTCATGAATGATCAATTAACCAAGCAAAGATGTAATCATGGAATCTTTCCTCACCAGATAAAGTGTTTCACTCAAATACACAAGTGTATAAGAGGTCACTCATTTTCACTCCACTATCACAATGTCACATGAATTAACTTTGTCTTTCATTTAACCATAATTAAATATACTCACAAGCAATTATCATCACAAGGGTTTTTCTATGGCCTGTAATATGGCTGGGCTAAGAAGAAAAATTGGTTTTTCTAGATCACAAAATCCTTGAGTTAAGAAAGTCATTCATACTTTCATCATTTAAACACAATCATTCTTACTTATTCCCAACTTTCCCTTGCATTGACCTTTTCTTTTCTTTTTGTTCTTTCCTTTTTCTTTTTCTTTTCACATGCTTAGCTCTTATCTCAATGCTTGTTATTCTCAACTCAACTCAAGGTAAAGATTTTCACAAAGGGTTTTCAAATCATGTTCAAGGCTAAATGTTCAAAGGATAGAACACATAGTGTTGTCTTTTAGTGGGCTAAAATCATGCATTTTGGCAAACAAATGACCTTGATCATATGACACATACAAGAAAGTGATTCAATCATAGAAAACCTGGGCAAAGTCATTCATGCTTTCAAAGTAATAGCACTCACTCACATAAACTTTAGAGTTCAATCCTCACACAAGCTAAATCAAATTCCAACATTTAGATAAACATCATGCTCAGTATCATAATCACAATCACAAGTCATCATGCATCTGTTTCAAAATATTTTGAGCAACCACCTGTGTATCAGCATCATGCATCATCTCAACATGAATCAATATAATCAACATCATGAAGTAATACTCATCACAAACATCATATCATCAACAAACCATTGCACACAGATAAAAGTTTAAGCCAAGTACATTAAATCCTATACTAAAAACAGAAGCAAATAAATTCAATAATATAAAACAAAAGATAAGAAAAATCCTACTCTAGTACTGATAGCATCCATCAGTAGATGCTATCTCAGCTCCTCATCAGCTCATGCTATCATCAGAGTCTTCCTCCTCTCCTTCTTTAGCATCATCATCCTCATCATCTTCCTCCATAGTTGGAGCTTCAGCTGCTCCAGCTCTACTGGCCTATGCATGCTCCTCTTGCCATGCTATCTTGGACAATGAGGAAGTGTTGCTCATGCTTACAGGAAAAGAACTTGCTGGAATAGGGTTGATCTGGTTCTTTCTCCTTCCTTTTGAATATTGTAGTCTTGAATCTCTTGCCCGATAAGGAGGCCATCCCTACATCAAACTCAATTCACAAAACCCCAAGACACATCATTAAGCATTAGTAAACCACAAACAACACCCTAAAACCATTTCCCTCATCACTGAGGGCAATCAAAACCCCTCAGCGCAACCTGTGCAGCAAAACTAGCAAGCAAATTAAGCTCAAACACCATTCTGCCACAATCGCGCTCAGGGAAAATTTCCGCTGAGCGGTGATTCTACAGATTTTTCAAGATGCCCTAAAAATGTTCTAATCTCCACCCACATGCAATCTTCCTAGTTCCAGACCCAAATCAAGGAGTTTAATTGGTCCAAACAACAATTAATTCATCTAATCATGCATAAAAATCAAAATCCTTCAAGAATCATGCTTAGATAACCATGTTCATACCAATTCATGCTTCAAAAAACACTAGAATGTAAAATGCTTATACTTACTTGGGTGGAGATGCTAGATGAGTGAAGAATGCTCTAAGAATGTGAAGAAATCAGCCCCTAATAGCAATGCTCTCACCAAACCCCAAACTTGGATGGAAACTTGATGCAAAAAAAAATGAATGGAAGAAAGGTTTTATGAAGGGGGAAGAAGGGAAAAGTGAAGAGAACTCTTTGGAGAGTGCTTGAGAGTGTGTGGGAGGAGTGAGATCTAGAAGTGCCTACCAAAACGCGTCCTAGGGTATGAAAAAAAAACCCAATGAGCCAAATCCCGCTGAGCCCAATTAAAACAAAACAGTCAGCCCATTCTGCAGCGTTCGCGCTCAGCGGTAATTACCGCTGAGCGGCATTTGCGGCACCAACTCTCTTCTTCCTAGCTTGCCCTAGGTGTCTTATACCAATGCCTCTTACTCACTCAATGTATTTAGGTTCTCACATCACTCAAACATTCAATCCCTATAATGCAACAAGAACAAAATCAACACAAACAAACAAAAATAAATTCAATCAACTGGGTTGCCTCCCAGGTAGCGCTTGTTTAACGTCACGAGCCTGACCCAAAATCCTCCAGCACCCTTCAGTAGATGCAAATCTTTCTTCCCAACACCCATCAGTAGGTGTATACACTTTTCATCAACATTCATCAATAAGTGTCTGATAGCATAATATCCTTCAGTAGATACTCTTCCACCTAACATCCATCAGTAGATGTAAACCCTGTAACAAACTTATAACCAAAACAAAAATACCAACAATTCAAAATTACATCACCAAACCAAAAATTAAAAGTTCTTAAATCACTGGGTTGCCTCCCAGCAAGCGCTCTTTTAACGTCACTAGCTTGACCCAATAAAGTTCAAGTTTTATCTTCTCTTTCTTCTTTTTGCTGAACTTCTTCAGGAATTTGATAAAACCAGGAACCTGTTGCAATGTCTCAATCATAGGAACTTTAATCTCCAATTTCTTAAAGATTTCCATAAAGCGCTCAAATTCGTTCTCCTTCCTATGATACTTCTTTGGAAGAGGACGGGGTTTTTCATATGATTCTTTCTTTTTTCCTCTCATCCTCTTTTTCTTTTCTCTCACTTTCTTTATCTTCACACAAATTTTCTTTCTCTCTTCTCTCTCAACCACTTCTCTTTCTTTTTCTACATCTTTATCTTTCTCACTCAACTCTTCTTTTTCTTTTTTCTCTATCTCTTTCTCATCTAAAGTCTTGTCACTTCCAAATATCATGGCTTGACATTCCTCCCTAGGGTTAACTTTAGTTTCAACCCCAAAATCTTCCAATCTCTCAATGAAGTGACCAATCTGCATCTTCATCCTTTTACATGATGCTTCAATGCTTTTCTGAGTGGAGATGGACTCTTGCATAAATTGTTGAAAGACGTCATCCAGCTTTGCCATTGATAGAGTGCTTTGTTGTTGCCATTGTTGTTGTGGTTGATTCTCAAATTGTCCGGCAGCTTGCCAAAATTGACTTTGATCCATGCTTGAGTGAGATTCCCTCCAATGGTTGAATTTACTTTGGTAGAATTAAGTGCCCATATAGTTAAATTCTTGTTCGTATTGCATCCTGCAAGCATTAGGCACAAAACCCTAGAAAACATTTGTTAGCAAAAAAAAATATAAAAGATAAACTAAAAAGATAAAAAGATAAAATGATAAGAAAAATAAAATAAAAAGATAAAAAGATAACAATCAAATCAAAGTTAATCAATAATCACACAAATAGAGTAGTTAAACAACGAGTCCCCGGCAACGACGCCAAAAACTTGTTTAACCCTCGACAAGTGTAACCGAATCGTATCAAGTAATAAAACTGGTAAGACCAAGTATTGTTCTCCCAAATGACTCACGGCCTAGACAGTTATGTGATTGGTTGATTATCTAAGACTTGTAACCAAATAATTGTAGGTTTAAATGCAAAATACTGAAAAGTAAATATGAATGCATGTATTGATCAATGGGCAAGAAGAAACAGAACACGTGGTTTGAAATATATGAATGAATATGTTGTTGGGGTTTATCAATTTCATCCTCTCTGCTCTCATGTAATCAAGAATTCATCTTTCTTCATTAATTGTTAATGCCACTTTTTAAATTACCTTAAACCCGATGTCTCAGCGAAGAAAGCCTAATCATAATCACTAGTTTACAATGTCTTGTCTCCCTAGCAATTACTCATGCATTACACAACACAAAAGCTTAAAGGCAACCAACCATCATACTCCTATGTCTAGGTTTATACTACTATTGGAGAGATTCCCCATATCTAGATTTCCCCGTATGTGTCCATATCGACAAAATCAATAATCCTGACATCGAATGAGTTAAACAATGCATGCTTTGAGCAAAGAGGAAAAACCCTAACAATTAATGAAAGAAAGCATGTATCTTTAAAAGATCTTGAAGAACAAATTCAATACATGAGAGTTTCAAAGGATTACATTGATTCCCCAACAACAATAAAGGTTTAGTTCAACATATTCATGGTGAAACTAGATGAAATACAATAAAAGAGTGAAAGATAAAACCCTAGAAAGGTGAGAAAGGAGCTGTAGCATCCAAAATCCTCCTCCAAGGGGTGAAAGAGTGTGTTTCTGCTTCGTTCCAGCCAAAGATGACTGACCTAGGTCGACTAAAACCTTATATAGTATTCTAAAAATTACAAAAAAGTGAGCCCAAGCCCATAAAAATGGCGCTCAGCGGTAAGCGCGGCATTGGCGCTAAGCGAAATTTGGTGCTTAGCGGTGATGTCGGCCCTTCAAAACGGTTGCTCAGCGCTAATTTCCGCTCAGCGCAACTTTTTCTGCACTCTGGTTGACTTTTCTACATTCTGGTTGACTAGTTGACTTTTCCAGTGGACTGGTTGACTTTTCTGGTTTATTGGTTGACTTTTCTGGTTTTTGGTTGACTTTTATGCATTCCAACCATTCGGTACTTTAACTCTTCTTTCAAATCATTCCAATAACCTACACAATCAAAGGAATCAAGCACAAAACCATTAAATTCACCTTCAACTCTCTTATTTACAAAACTAAAGCAAAAACATGAGTTCAAGCAAGCTTCTAAGTCAAAAAGGGTTGATTGATTATCAAAATTAAGTATAAAAATAACGGTTTTTCAACCGTTATCACAACCCCAAACTTAGAACTTTGCTTGTCCTCAAACAAACAAGATGTAACTTAGCTTTCAACCAATCAATGCAATGATTCAACACATTTCAAAACCTTTTCTTTTAAGAGAAGTAATTGCTCAAATCAACTTATCATAAAGAATATCAGTCAAGATGAATACATGCCTTGATTCAATTAAGCTCATTGTGGTGCTTAGATAATCACAGAATATTCAACAGGTGCTATACTCATGAATGATCAATTAACCAAGCAAAGATGTAATCATGGAATCTTTCCTCACCAGATAAAATGTTTCACTCAAACACACAAGTGTATAAGAGGTCACTCATTCACTCCACTATCACAATGTCACATGAATTAACTTTGCCTTTCATTTAACCATAATTAAATATACTCACAAGCAATTATCATCACAAGGGCTTTTCTATGGCTTGTAATATGGTTGGGCTAAAAAGAAAAATTGGTTTTTCTAGATCACAAAATGCTTGAGTTAAGAAAGTCATTCATACTTTCATCATTTAAACACAATCATTCTTACTTATTCCCAACTTTCCCTTGCATTGAGCTTTCCTTTTCTTTCTGTTCTTTCCTTTTTCTTTTGTTTTTCACGTGCTTAGCTCTTAGAAGGGCAGTTTTGTAATTTGGAGTTTATATACCCTAAAATCACTTTCACTTTCCAAGTCTCCCAACTGCCACTCACATTTTTCTAGGGAGCGTCTTCTTCTTCCTCCCCCTTGGGGGAGGCTTAGGTTTTGGCTTTCTTTACATTTCATGTATTGAACTCATTGTCTTTACAATTCAATGGTTGAATTTGTTGTTCCACTCAAGTTTCTTGTTCCTTTACGTTCTCTGCATTTTACTGTTCATCTTCTTTGTTTTTACTATTCTGAGTTTGGGTTTCGTGTTTATTGTTCATGCTCATTTTCAATCGCTTTTTCCATTCACGTTTTGCATTTTTGTTTCTGGATTTGCGTTCTACGCTTAAGTTCAATTGGTGCATTTTAATTCACTGCAATTTCGTTTCTGCCAGTGCATTTACTGTTCCAGCGTTTTGTTTCTGCAACTTCGTACATGCTGCATTTTTGTTTTTGCACGTTTACTTTCACTGCAACTACATTGATACCGATCGGTCATTGCATTTAGACCGATCGGTTCTTAGCTTGTTTACTTAATATCGTTCGGCCGCACTTAGTTTTCCGTTTGCATTTCCATTCGCTTACTACTTTAACATCGATTGGTCTCCTCTCCAGGATCGTTCAGTCTGTGACCAGAACCGATTGGTCTCCAACACCCTTGTTGTTATAGTTGATCGGCCTGGTTAATAGAAACGTTCAGCCTTGTGAAGAATCGTTCGATCTTTTCTATTTTCCACATTTACTTCCATGCTTTCAGTTATGTTAGTTATGTTTAATTTCGTGCTTTAAGTTCAAGTTAAATTGCATTCAAAAACACTTTGGAACCCCCCCTCCCTCCACTGCGTGTTTGACCTAAGTCTCGAACCACATTTGGTCCTTGACATACGACCTAGGAGTCACTTCCTAGTATTATACTGCATTCTTATTGCACATCAAATTTGTATGGGCCGCGACAGCCCATAAGGTACGTTAAAAATCCGTATCGTCCTGAAGGTTCAATGATTGAAAGGTATATTGCTGAAGAAATTATTGAGTTTGTTTCAGATTACATGACTTCAACAAATCCAATAGGAGTTCCTCGCACATCATGGTTAAATAAATGTTCTACTAGTAAAAGCATCCGAGGTGTGAATGTGGTGACCAAAGACCGCAAAGAATTATTGCAAGCACATCTTTATATATTGAACAACATAGATGAGGTGATCCCATTTTTGGAAGCACACAAAGTCATTGTGAAGAATAAAAATCCAAGACAATAAGAGAAATTGAAATTGATGGAGCATAACAGAACATTTATGTCTTGGTTCAAATCTGAAGTTGACAAAGAGCCACATTTTTCTCAAACTTTGTTGTGGCTGGCAAATGGTTTAAAGTTTGATGTCATATGTTGTACAGGTTATGAAATCAATAATTGCACATTCTATACAAAGACTTTGGATGATAGAAGCACAATACAAAATAGTGGAGTTAGTCTAGAAGTTGAGTCACTCCAATTTTCCATATCAAAAGATCAAATCCTATACTTGGATCAATGAGATATTATGGTATAATAGAAGAGATATGGGAGTTCATTACTATTGATGGATTGACAAGTGTACCAAATCGCACAAGTAATATAAAATGGTAAGACCAAGTATCGTATCCCAAAGGACTCTCGGCACTAAAAAGTTGTGTGATACCTCAATTAATTAAGACTTAAATAAAATGAGATTGTTGATTTCAAATGCAAAGACATAAAATTAAATATGAATGCAAATTGATCAATAGTAGAGTAACACAAAGATGAACATATGAGATGAATATGTTGTTAGGGTTTGATTTCACCAAGTTTACTCTCATGCATATAAGAATTCTTTTTTTTACATTAACATTAACGTTACTCACTAAATTACTTAGAACACGATCCCTCAGCGCAATAAGCCTGCCTTAATTCATAGTTCGTGCAATTCCTAGTGTTCCTAAAAAATTAAGTCTGAAGATCAAGAGCTTAAGACGACCAAGTGCTCATACCCACATCCTTGAGAAATATTACCCTTGGGAGAATTCAACAAGAACCTGAATTGTAAGGAACCTCCTGACACTCATGCAATTCATAAATCATGCGACTAAATGAGTTAAATAGAGCAAGCATTAAAAACAGATGAATTCCCTAACAATTAATGAATAAAGCATATATGATTAAGAATCAATTCAAATACATGAGAGTTCATATGGTTACATCATTCCCCAACAACAAATAGAGTTTAGTTCCCCATAGACATGGAGAAACTAGATGTACAATGGAAAAGCAAGAGATAGTAAAACCCTAAGAGTAGATGAGGAAGCTTCCGCCTCCAGATCCGCCTTCAGAGAGTAGTGTGCTGTTGTGTTGCTCCAGCCAGAGATACAAAATCTAGAGCACTTGGGTCCTTTAAATAAAGTTGGAAAAGAGTAGAAACATGGCCCGGTCCAAAAGAGTCGAAACAGAGCAAAAACTGGGTCGGATCTGCGACGCACAACGCTTGGGCGCCCCAATTAGGGCGCCCGGGCGGTGGATGGTTCTCAAGTATGGCTTGAGCCTTCAATTGGTCGCCCAGGCTTCAAGGGTCGTCGCGCGGGCGGTTTAGGAGGGCGCGCGGGCGGTGGACGTCGATTTTCAAAGGCTCAAGCCTCGGACAGGGCACCCAAGCTTCGTGCGGTTCCTCCTTTTGGTGCTTTTCCAGGCCTTTCTGAGCTTTAACTCCTTAGAACTTCATCTTTGCTTTCCACATTCTCTCATTACGTATCAAAACAAGGGATATTAGTCATAAAATCATCAAATTCAACCTCAACTCTCTTATTCACACAACTTAATGAAAAAGCATGAGTCCAAGCAACCTTTTAAGTGAAAAAGGGTGTATTTAGTATCAAAATTACATCTCAAATAACGGTATTTTCAACCGTTAACACAACCCCAAAATTAAAACTTTGTTTGTCCTCAAGCAAAACAAAATGTAACTGAGCTCTTCAGAACAATCACTACAATGACTCAACATTTTTCAAAAGCTTTTCCTTCCAAGACAAGAAATCACTTGTATCAATTCAGCATAAAGATCTCAGTCAAGATGTGCAGATCCCTTAATTCAATCAAAATCAATGTGATGTTCATATACTTTCAATTGATTCTATCCTTAAGAATGATCAATCAACCAAACAGAGCTGCAATCAGAAATTCAGAGAACTACTCCTCATCAAAGAAAGTGTTTCACTCAAGCACTCAAAAGTGTATCACTCAAGCACTCAAAAGTGTATCACTCAACTCACAGCTATATAGTGAGGTGTTGGTGTTTCTTTCACTCTGTTATCACAATGTCACACAAATTAATTTTGCCTATCATTTAACCAGAATCAAACATACTCACAAGCAGGTTTTCATCACAAGGGCTTTTCTTGGCTTGTAACTTGGCTGGGCTAAGAAGAAACTTGGTTTTTCAGGACTACAAAATCCTTGAGTTAAGAGAGACATTTATGAATTTAACAATTACAGACAGGTTCTCTTTTCAAGAGTTTATTTTTCTTATTCCCAACCTTTTCCCATGCAGTGAGCTTTTCTTTCTTTTCTTTTCACTTTTCTTTTCTTTTGATTTCTCTTTTTCTTTTTCTTTAAGCTCATTGCTTATTTTTCTAGCAACCCCAAACTTGAACCTTTATCAATACCTCACAAATATTCTCAACTCAACGCAAGGTTAACAATTTAAAACAGGGTTTTCAAAACATGCTTAAGGCTAAAGGTTCAAAGGATGGAACAAACTGTTCTCTTTATATTTGGAAAAATTCATGAGTAGGCTAAAAAGGGATAAACAACAGATGGCCTTGATCATGTGAAACATGCAAGCAAGTAGTCCAATCACAGAAAATTTGGGCAACATCATTCATGCTTTCAAAGTAATAGCAATTATTCAATACAACTCTGAAGCCCAAAACTCACACAGGTAAAACTCTCATGTCCCAGAATTCAGAAAAACACCCTGCCCAATATCTCAATCAAATTTTACCTCCAACACCTGTTTCACATTTTAGAAGCAACCACCTGTATATCTTTACATCATGCATCATCTCAACATCAATCAATACACTAGAATATCACAAAACAATACTCATCGCAAAACACATCACAGTTGAATCAAAGCAGTGTAGTAAAATAGAGCAAAGTACAAAAACAAAACAATTGATTAAAAAGAAAACAAATAACAAAACAAAAGATTAAAAAGAAAGGTTTAGAAAGTTGGGTTGCCTCCCAGTAAGCGCTTCTTTAACGTCACTAGCTTGACCCAATAAGCTCAATTTGGATCAACCAGCTCCATGACTATGGACAGGCGTTCTACCTCACCACCAAGATAATGCTTGAGACGTTGACCATTGACAACCCAACTTCTTTGTGGATCTTCAGAGGAAGGATCTGTTAACTCAACTGCTCAATGTGGAAGAACATTCTTGACCATAAATGGACCAGACCACTTGGACTTCAACTTTCCAGGGAAAAGTTTCAGTCTTGAATTTAACAGCAGCACCCTCTATTCTGGATTAAAGACTTTCTTCATCAGCTTCTTGTCATGATAAAACTTCACCTTTTCTTTGTAGTTCTTTGAGGAATCATAGGCATGCAGTCGCATCTCCTCAAGCTCAATCAGTTACCTTCTTCTCCTTTCAACAGAGTCACAAGGATCATAATTCAAGAATTTTAAGGCCCACAAAGCTCGATGTTCCATCTCCACCGGAAGGTGACATGCCTTTCCATACACTTTTTGGAAAGGAGATAATCTAATAGTTGTCTTCATTGCAGTTCTATAGGCCCAAAGGGCATCATCTAACTTCTGAGACCAATCCTTTCTTGATGAGGCAACTGTCTTTTCTAGAATTCTTTTTATCTCCATATTTGAAACTTTTGCTTGCCCGTTTGTCTGTGGATGATAAGGTGTAGCTACCTTGTGTCTCCCACCATAATGCTTGAGTACCCTTGTCAGCTGAAAATTGCAAAAATGAGATCCTCCATCACTAATGAGTACTCGGGGCGTTCCAAACCGGGAAAAAATTTGCTTTTTCAGAAAATTAATAACAGTTTTCGAATCATTCCTGGGACAAGCCAGGGCTTCCACCCATTTTCTCACATAATCCACTGCCACCAATATATATTCATTATTGAAAGAGGGTGGAAAAGGTCCAACAAAGTCTATGCCCCAGCAATCAAAGACTTCAATTTCTAGTATTCCTTGCAGTGGCATTTCATGACGTCTGGAGATACTTCCCGTCCTTTGACACCTCTCCACTAAAATGTCTCCCATAAGGCGAGTCATGACAGTGCCATAAAATTCCTTCCACTTCTTTCTTAGTAACACAGCGCCTTAGAAGATTATCTGCCCAATTTTGAACAAGTAAGGATCATCCCAAATAAACTGTTTGGCATCATGTAAAATTTTTTTTCTTTGTTGCCAATTTAGATCTTCTGGGATTACTCCTGCAGCTTTGAAATTGGCCATATCAGCAAACCACGACCTTTGTTGAATATACATGAGTGTTTCATTCGAGAAGGATTCCCAGATTTCTGCTTCCTTGCTTGTAACTTCATTGTTAACCAACCGAGACAAGTGATCCGCAATTACATTTTCACTTTCCTTTTTGTCACGGATTTCCACATCAAACTCTTGTAGCAGAAGAACCCATCTAATCAATCATGGCTTAAAATCCAGCTTGGTCAGCAAATACTTTATAGTTGCATGGTCTGTGTAGATAATCACTTTAGACCCAATGAGATAAGGTCTAAATTTCTCCAAGGCATACACAATAGCAAGAAATTCTTTTTCTGTGGTGGCATAATTCAAATGGGCTTAATTCAAAACTTTGCTTTCATAATAAATAGCATGGAATACCTTCTCTCTTCTTTGGCCAAGAACAACTCCTATAGCATAATTGCTGGCATCACACATCAGCTCAAAAGCTTGGTTCCAATCAGGAGCTACAATTACTAGGGCAGAAATCAACTTTTTCTTCAAGACATCAAATGCCTTAAGGAACTCATCATGCATCACAAATGGTGCGTCTTTAACAAGGAGGTTTCTCAGTGGTTTGGTAATCTTTGAGAAGTCTTTGATGAATCTTCTGTAGAAACCAGCATGACCCAAAAAGCTTCTGATTCCCTTCACATTGGTTGGTGGTGGAAGTTTTTCAATAACCTCCACTTTGGCTTTGTCAACCTCAATTCCCTTGGAAGAAATTTTATTACCCAAGACAGTGCCTTCCTTTACCATAAAGTGACATTTTTCCCAATTAAGAACAAGATTGGATTGGGTGCATCTTTTAAGTACAACATGCAGGTTAGACAAACACTCATGGAAGGAACTACCAAACACTGAAAAATCATCCATAAAGACTTCAATGCATTTTTCTATCAAGTCTGCGAATATTGCCTGCATGCATCTTTGAAAAGTAGTTGGAGCATTACATAACCCAAACGACATTTTTCTGTAAGCAAAAACTCCAAATGGGCAAGTGAAAGTCGTCTTTTCTTGGTCTTTTGGATCCACCACAATTTGATTATATCCAGAGTATTGATGACAAATTTATGAACACCAAAAAACGGCGCCAAAAACTTGTTTAACCCTCGGCAAGTGTGACCGAATCGTATCAAGTAATAAACTCGGTAAGACCAAGTATCGTTCTCCCAAAAGACTCACGGCCTAGTTAGTTATATGATTTCTTGATTATTTAAGACTTGTGAACAAATTCTTGTGGTTTCAAATGCAAAAGACAATAAGTAAACATGTATGCATGAGTTTGATCAATGGAAAAGAAGAACACAAACACGGAATGAATTATATGGATGAGTATGTTGTTGGGGAAATCAATTTCATCTTATCCACTCTCATATATTTTAGGAATTCATCATTCTTTTCATCAATGTTAATGCCACTCTCTAAATTACCTTAAACCCGATGTCTCGACGAAGAAAGCCTATCCTTAATTACGAGTTCATACAATTCCTAGCATTAATTTTGAAGCACAGAAGCATAAAGGCAACCAACCCTCATATCCCTATGTCTAGGCAATACTGCTTTTAGGAGAATTTCCCTGGATCTAGATTTTACCGTAAGTGTCCATATCACTAAAATCAATAATCATGACATCGAATGAGTTAAACAATGCATGCTTTGAGCAAAGAGGAAAAACCCTAACTAATTATGAAAGAAAGCATGTATCAAAGATATGATGTTTAAACACAAAATTCCATATATGAGAGTTTCACAAGATTACATTGATTCCCCAACAACAAGAGTTTAGTTCACCATATTCATGGTGAAACTAGATGAAATACAATGAGATAGTGAAAGATAGAACCCTAGAAAGATGAGTAGGTAGCCTTAGCATCCAAGATCTTCCTCCAAGGGGTGGAAAGGTGTGTGTTTGCTTCGTACTCTGCCAAAGATACTAACCCTAGGAAGTCCTAAAGCTTATATACTATTTGAAATATTACAGAAAAGTGGGCCTAAGCCCAAAATAATGCCGCTCAGCGGTAAACTACCGCTCAGCGGTACCAGCGCGTAGTCAATTCTCCCCTCAGCTGCACTTTCACCCCTCAGCGGAGCCAACGGGTGTTCATTACTGCCGCTCAGCGGTAAACTGGCGCTGAGCAGTACTTGCAGCTTCTCTTCTTTTGCACTTTTTGAGTTCTTTTCTGATTCCATCTCTATCCTTCTTCACTTTTTTCATCAAATTCACCTTAAAACCTGCATAAAACACTGAAATCAAGCATAAACCTTTCCAACTCTCTTATTTCCAAAATTATGAACAAAAGCATGATTCCAAGCTAGTTTCTAAGTGTTAAAGGTTGCTTTTAGTATCAATTTTAAGCATGAAAATAACAGTTTTTCAACTGTTATCAAGTATCCATCTAGAAAACAATAGAAAGCCTAACCTGCTAATCTCTCCAGCATCTGATCCATGAAAGGAAGGGAAAAGTGATCCTTCCTAGTAGCACTGTTCAACTTTCTATAGGCGATACACATCCTCCATCCAGTAACAGTCTTTGTGTGTATGAGCTCATTTTTTTCATTATAAATAATTTTCATCCCACCTTTCTTTGGTACCACCTGTACTGGGTTTACCCATGCACTCTCAGAAATAGGGTAAATAATGCCAGCATCAAGTAACTTTAGCACTTCCTTTCTCACCTCCTCCTTCATCACTGGATTTAACCTTCTTTGTGGTTGAGCAACTGGTTTGTAGTCATCTTCCATGAATATTTTGTGCATGCAATATGTTGGACTTATGCCTTTGAGATCTGAGATTGACCATCTAATAGCTCCTTTGTTGGATTTGAGTACTTCTACCAACTTTTCTTCTTCTTTGGGAGAGAGAGCATTGTTGATCATAATTGGTTTGTTTCCACCTTCTTCTAGAAACACATACTTCAAGTGTGGCGGTAGCATCTTCAGCTCTACTTTCCTCTTCTTTTTCATTTAACTCTTCACAAGTGTCAACTAGTATCTCCTCCAAAGAAAGTGTATTATTTGCATTGTTTTCTTGTATCATGCAAATCTCATCAAGAGAATCAAGATGAAAGCATTCTTTATCATCTTTTGGGTGAGACATGGCTTTAAAGACATCAAAATTTACTTCTTCATCTTGTACTCTCACCTTCAGTTTGCCATTTTCCACATCAATCAAAACTCTTGTTGTCTTCATAAAAGGTCTCCCAAGAATAACAGGTACATTCACATCCTTCTCGATCTCCATGATGACAAAGTCCATAGGGAAAAGAAATTTTTCTACCTTCACAAGCACATCTTCCGCTACCCCATAAGGATATTTCGGAGATCTGTCTGCAAGTTGAAGAGTCATCCGAGTAGGCTTGAGTTCCAACCCTTCAATCTTTTCAAACATGGAAAGCGGCATGAGATTAATACTGGCTCCCAGATCAATAAGTGCTTTCCCAACAGAGATATTCCCTATAGTGCAAGGAATAATGAAGCTTCCTCATAGAAGGGTATATTAATCTCCAATTTCTTGAAGATTTCCATGAAACGCTCAAACTATTTTTCTTTTTCCTTCTTAGAATAATTCTTTGGGTAAGGAAGGGGTTTTTCATAAGAGTCTTTCTTTTTCCTCTCTTCTTCCTCTCTCTCTTTTTCTTTTCTCTCTCTCTTCTTTTTCTCTCTCTTTTGCTTTTCTCTCACTCTCTTCTTTTTCTCTCTCTTTATCATCTTTTTCACTCAGTTTTTTTCTTTTCTTCCCTCTCTTCTTCTTTTTCTTTTATCTCACTCTCTTCTTTTTCTTTCTCTACATCTTTCTCTTTTTCGCTCAAACTTTCTTCTTCTTTTCTCCCTATTTTTCTCTCATATAAAAATTTGTCACTTCTAGTGATAATAGCTTGACATTCCTCTCCAGGGTTAGCCTTCATGTTACTCCCAAGATCATCCAGCTTCTGAATTATGTGACCAAGTTGGCTCCCTATCCTTATGAATGAAGCCTGATTGTTTTTATGATGAGAATCAGACATCTGTATGAACTGTTGAAGCGTGTCATCCATCTTAGCCCATCTTTCTGATATAGAGGGTTGTTGGTGCCATTGTTGTTGTGGTTCTCTATAAAATTGTCCGGCAGCAAGCCCAAATTGACTTTGATCCATCCTTGAGTGAGGTTCCCACTAATGGTTGAAATTACCTTGGTGGAATTCAGTGTCCACATAGTTAACTTCTAGTCTGAATTGCATCATGCAAGCACTAGACACAAAACCCTAAAAAATATTGTTAGCACAAAAATAAAAAAATAAAAATAAAAGATACGAAAATAAAATAAAATCAAATAAAATAAAGTAAAAATAAAAATAAAAGTAAAAATAAGAATCAAAATATTCAAAATACTAACCGTATTCCCCGGCAACGGCGCCAAATTTGATACGCTGTCGTTGAAGCTATCAAATTAATACTACTTTTCAAGGCAACTTCAGTATTGCCAAGTAGTATTCAAGAAGGTAGATAGGGCTAAAGTAACCCTGAGTCGTCTCCCAACGAACACGGAATTGCTTTTGAATATCTGACTCTTACGAATGCTATGCAATGCTTATGGATAAAAATAATGTTTGGAGAATGTTTAAAGAACAAATAAGAAACTTAAAAATAGTTACGATGAAATAGGCTAATTTCACTGCTTTTCCAAGATAGATTCATCATCGGTTATTCACGGATAATTGTTCAATTGATTATTGTTTAAGTTTCAAATTAATTAAAGTACATTCTTAATTAATTCGAGGGCGATCATGCATTTAACCAAAGTAAATTCTCAATCAAATGCAAAACCTTTCTAGATTATTCACAATAAATTCAACCAAAGTGCATTCTCAATCAAATTCTATTGTGTTTAATCATGTCTATTCTTAAATCTCCTAACCAAATTAAAAGCTAATCAATCAAAGTAAATTCTCAATTGATTATAGTTGAAATTATTACTAATCAATCAAAGTACATTCTCAATTGATAGTAAAAACCATTTAATCATATGAAAGTTCCTAAATTAAATCAAAGTAGATTCTCAATTTAAACCTAGAAACCCTAAAACTCATATAATCAATATGCATGTAGATTCAAACACATTATGATGCAAAAATCGTTGCTTTTAACAAGATAGAGAGATGAAAGACATAGAGAGAACAACTTAAATCAATAATCAAAGTAAACAATTGCATTAACTGAACGTAACCTCAGAATCTGTCATGGAATTACAGCAGAATAGCCCTAGATGCTTAGCTCTCCATGAATGGAGTTGAATACAAGATGAAAGAAAAGTGAGAGGAGTATGAGAGAATGCATTAAGTGAAGTCCCCTTTTTCTGCCTCCCTTGGGTCTCTTTATATAGGCTTGATTGGGCTTGGACTCTGAATAGTTTGTTGATAAGATATTTTATGTTGATATATTATATCTTTCAAATATTCATTAGATTAAATTAGTTTTAAAGAATATTTGATAGATATTAACTCAATTATCTTATATCCTATATCTTCCAAATAACTAAAAGATTTAGATAATGATAAAATTATTTGGAAGATATTTTCTGTTGATATTCCCAAATTAAATTCAACAACTGAGTTTTATCTTTTAGATTTTCTGACTTTCCAAAATTGCACAAATGCCCTGAAATTTCTTCTATCTGCACTTTAGCCCGTTCTAAATTTTCCAAATAAAATCTGATTTTGGGCCTTGAATTGCCATTTGGACCAATAAAACTTATATTCTCAGCTGCACAAATAAATATTAGAACATCCAAGAATAATTTATGCGCTAAAACTCACTTTTTACGTCTCTTTATTTCCCAAACCCAACAATTCCAATCATCACAAATTCACTTAAAATCAACCATTTAAGCACAATTATCCCATCAAAAATTTGAATTTTAAAGCATAAATGTGGGCATAAATATGCACTCATCACCTACCCTTTCAAAATCTTCATATAATGCTCAATAGGGTACATCCCTCTTAAGTATACTCGTCCACACAACTTTATTTCTCTGACCAAATGAATAAGTAAATGCACCATGATGTCAAAAAAGGATGGAGGGAAAAACATTTCTAGCTGACACAAGATGATGATAATTTCGCTTTGAAGTTCATCTAACTTTGTAGAATCGATGACTTTACTACAAATTGACGAGAAAAATGAGCACAATCGAGTTATGGCCTGCCTAACTTTTTTGAGCAAAATTCCACGAATGGCCACCGGTAACAATTATTGCATTAAGACGTGGCAATCGTGAGACTTGAGTCCAACAAGCTTTAAGTCCTGCATTAACACTAAGCTCTTGATATTTGAAGAGTATCCTTGTGGTACCTTGATACTCTTTAAACAAAGACAAAAACTTATCTTCTCTTGTCTGGACATTGTGTAACATGCAGGGGGCAAATAAGTATTTTTACCAATCTCTCTTGGTGCCAACTTTTCTCGGATCTTCATGTCAACCAAATCCAAACGTGCATTCACTCCATCTTTTGTTTTTCCCTGCATTCTTCTCTACATGTATGACATCTATGCAATGTCTAACATCTAACTTTGACCAATATGAAAGATCAAAGAATATTGATTTCTTCTTCCAAGGGGTCGTTACAAAAGACTTCTTGGACGTTTTCCCAAATACATGATGTACTCTATTAACTTTTTCAAGAACTTCAAGTCCAGTAAGTGGAATGGGTGCATTGTCTTTCTCTAGTTCTCCATTGAATGCTTTCTTTAACCTTCGATATGAATGATTAGATTGTAAAAATCGCCAATGACGCATGTACACTGTCCTTTTTCCGTGTTTTAATTGTTGAGCTGCAGTGTTTTCTTCACATATAGGACATGCTTTATAACCCTTCACATCAGTTGTTCTCTCATCTGCATGCCATCTTAGGTTTTTAGCGTCTTTGGGATTCGCAAACAAACGCTTAAGTCTGGCCACAAGTGGAAGGTACCAAACTACTTTCAAAGGAGAACCATTCTTTTTTGTGTGACCACTATCTTCACTATTGTTTCTTGACTTGTATCGTGATAACCCACATTTTGGACACTTTATTAGAACTCCATTCTCATTCCTATATAATATGCAATCATTCAGACATGCATGTATCCGTTTAAACTCCATACCCATCGGACAAAGAATTTTTTTTGCATCATAATTATGAGTGGGTAACGTATTTCCATCTGGCAACATTTCATTCAACAACAACAACAATTCTGTAAAACTTTTATCAGTCCATCCATTCATTGCCTTTAAATTCATGAGCCTTAACACCGCTGACAATCGTGTGAACTTAGTTGAACCGGCATACAAAGGAGTCTCCGCATAAGTGGACATCGTTTCATACACATGCGCTTGGGCAAAAGCTTCTGCGCCAACATCGTGGATCATGTCCTCTAAGTTGTCTTCTTCTGGTCGATCTTCCATATCCATGGTGGAATCATATACATTTTTAGTTGGAGAGACAGTTGGAAAGTCTATTAATTCATCGCGTCATACCCATGTTGTATAACTTCGTATGAAACCATCACAGATAAGATGTTCCCTAATATCAGTTGCGTTCAACTTCCTCTCATTCAAACAGTTCACACAGGGACATCTGAACTTGACTTCATCATCACTAATTGTACTCGCATTACATTGCGCAACCTCTATAAATTCTTCTACCCCTCTCTCGTACTCAGTGCTGATGTGTGGTAAATTAATCCACCCTCGATCCGGACTCATGTTTACTGAAATTGTTTACACAATTTCAATAATCTTGAATGATCACTTTGATCATGTTTATATTCAAGGTGTGACCATATCCCATTCTAGAAGATTCACTTTTTTTAGTTTATTAAACATATCAATTTTAAAGAACCTATCTTAAATTTCACGAAATTTTGCCAGCATTTCACATTGGTCTTCAGGTTACACGAAATGAAAGTGATTATAAATCACAATCAAATATGCACCCGAAGATCAATACAAAACACAACGACAAATTTTCATGAAATTTAAGACATGTATATTAAAATTGATATGTTATAATAAACTATGAAAAAGTTATTACTCTTCTTAAACTGTCCAACTGGACAGTTTAAGATTCAAAACTTGTAAATTATTATTATCATTTCCTCTATTCATTTGTAAAAAGTACGTTTGTTCAAAAAATCTGGAGATAGTAAATAATTTTTGTATTGAATCTCAAACGGAAAACTAAGGCTAATTGTCAACAACAATATATATTCAAGCAAACAAATAATTACATATACAACATGCAATATATTCAAACAAACAATATATTGAAGCAAACAACAAATGAGATGTTTAGAACAAATAAGATGTTCACCAATCTTTTTTCTTTAATGCATCTATTCTTAGACACACAACATATATAGTAATTTAATTTAGATTAAATAAAGGGTTATATTGTTGAAAAGTAATTTTAGTGTCTTACTTATCTCATCTTAAATTTGTTCAAAAGTTAAACTGTGGAGGATTGATTTTGCCAATTACATACTATTAACAACTTGATTAATTTATCCAGCTTACTGAATACCCTATATCGGACAATGTTGTCATCTCTTCCTACTGAACGGATAAAAGTCTTCCTACGGTGTGAGCAAAGGGTTTAGGTAATGTTAGGTTAGATTCATACAAAACAATTTTGAACCAAAACTTCATCTGCCAAAAGGTCATTTCTTTTGAGTATGATTTTCCATATTATTCCAGAATTCCTTTAAATAAGTACATTTACATAATTTACAAGAAAACTGACCTGCTTATGTTTCCATAATAATTTTAAAAACTGATTCATGATTAATTCCTTATTATTTGCAAACCTTGTGTCCTACTCTCTTCCATCCAATCCATAATAACAAACACAACAATCGATAACACTTCTAGCTTTCTAGTTCCATAACATAAACCGCCCCATTCATCATTCAAACAGTGTTCACTCCAAAAAGAAACGCACAAAATTCTGCACCCTTTTCTAGTATTAGAACACACACCATTGTCACCTGCTTGTGTTCAGAAACAGGAACCCAGCTTCAAGACTTTACAATCACACACAAAACAAAATATGAAGCAAAAACGCAGAGAGTAGAGACACTGGAATAGTTTCAACCAATATACAAACTCAAATATCAAAGACATTTGAAAAACTTACCGTGATGGGCAGCACCAACAACGATGACAGTGGGGGCGACGGCAGCAACGACTACGAAGGTGAGAACGACAGGGACGAAGGCAACACCAAAACGAAGGACTCGCGGTGGCGACGCTGGTGGAGGCAGCCCTTGGGGAGAACAACAGTGGTGGCGGCAAAGACGAAGCAGCAACGCGAAGAAGCAACGAAGAAGCAAAGAAGCTTATATCATGCGAAGAGAAAGAAGAAGAAGCAGAAGCAGCAGCGCGAAAAGAAATGAAATGAGCTGAAAATTTTGAACTTAATAAACGATACTACCTCGGTTGTCTAAAACACCCGAAGCAATAGAACACTATATGCCTCGGTCAGAAATGGAACCGAAGCCGAATTAACTTTTGACACCGGGTCTAAAGAAACCGAGGTCGTAGCTCTTAGACAAAACGAATTGAAGCTTCAAAAAGTCATACGGTGCAGAGGTGGCAGAGACTTTATGCCTCGGTTCTAAGGGGAACCGAGGTAGTATGACCTTTCAATAAAGTTGTCAACCCAAAAGTCTGGCGGGTTCAGTGAGTTGCAGGTGTGGCAGAGACTTTATGCCTCGGTTCTTCATGAAACCGAGGTAGTATCACCTTTTCATAAAGTTGTCAGTCCAAAAGTCTGGCGGGTAGATGGTTTTAGGCATCGATTCTGCATGCAGCCGAGGTGGTAGCTCCATTATGCTTCGGTTGTGCATGCAACCGAGGCCTATAAGGTCGCCTTAATTACAAATATGTCACCACGTTTTGATAGACAACCGTTTGGTGTAAAATGAGGTATATTGTGCGAGTTTAAAAGTAAATATTCTACTAGTGCTCTCACCTTGCCACTACTTTCTTGAATTTTCTCTAATAAAAAAGAAGAAAAAAATATGTTCATGTCAGAACTAATTAATGGGGTAAGAGTATAGAAAACACGGTAAACAATTCTCTCGTTCTAACAAGGTTCCTTTTTATTTAGGGTTAGATATCTGCATGTTAAATTGAATTTAATTCTTTCTAATGTTTTCATGTAATAGATACCTTATAATATAATTATAGTGTTAATTTTCTAATTTATAAATTAAATGATAAAAATAAATACAAATAGATAAAGAGTAAAACTTGTAATTCCAAGAATAAGAAGGTGAAATACATGAGAGGGCGGGTATGGGAAAACGCCATCACCCTCATCAAGCGTTCCAAAACCCTTACTCATCTCCTCCAACTTCACTCGCTCTTCCTCAAAACCTCCCTGGACCACCACCCTTTTTTCATCTCCCAACTCCTCTTATCAGCCTCCGCCATCTCCCTCCCCTTTGCCACCACATTCTTCCACTCCCTCCCCACCCTTCCACCCCTCTTCGCCTGGAACACCCTCATCAGAGCCGTCGCCTCCATCCCCAACCCCCACTACTCATTCTCCCTCTTCCGCCTCCTCCAAACCTCAACCCTTAACCCGGACTGCTTCACTTACCCTTTTCTCCTCAAAGCCTGCGCTCGCTCTTCCTGCCTCCCCCTCGGTCGGACCCTCCATTCTCTCACCTTCAAGACTGGATTCTGCTCCGATCCCTATGTGGGTAATGCCCTTTTAAACATGTATGCTGATTGCCATGCTGTAAGGTCAGCGCGCAAGGTGTTTGAAGAAATGAATGTTAAAGATGTTGTGACCTGGAGCTCCATGATTGCCGCTTACGTGGCCTCGAACTCCCCTTTGGATGCTTTTCGTGTCTTTCATCAGATGGGGCAAACGAATGAAAAGCCAAACTCTGTCACATTGGTTAGCTTGCTTTCTGCTTGTACTAAAATGCTTGATGTCCGTGCTGGTCAGTCCATTCATTCCTACCTTATAATGAGTCACATGGACATGGATGTTGCATTGGGAACAGCTTTGTTTGACATGTATGCTAAATGTGGAAAAATTAATGAGGCCGTTGTTGTTTTCAATTCAATGGATGGCAAGAATTTGCAGTCCTTCACTGTCATGATGTCCGTTCTTGCTGATCATGGGAGACATAAAGATGTTATCTCTTTGTTTAACCATATGGAGGATATGGGACTGCAACCAGATAGTTTGGCTTTTGCTGTGATTCTCTCGGCCTGCAGCCACGCTGGACTCGTTTGTGAGGGAAGAAGGTATTTTGATCGGATGGTGAGAATGTATGGCATAAAACCGAGTGTTGAACACTATGGATGCATGGTTGACTTGCTAGGAAGATCTGGCTTGATTGAAGAGGCATATGATATTATCAAGGGCATGCCTATGGAGCCGAATGGTGTTATATTGAGGAGTTTTCTGGCGGCTTGCAGGAATCACGGGTGGATTCCTAGTTTGGATACTGATCTTCTGTCTAAACTGGAGTCCGAATTGGGAGCTAACTATGTGCTCACTGCAAATGTTTTTTCTACATTTGCTTCCTGGAAGGATGCCAATAACATTAGGTTAGCCATGAAACAGAAAGGGTTGGAGAAAATTCCTGGTTGTAGTTGGGTAGAGGTGTAAAATTGATATTCAATGTATCTTGAGCTTTGAGAGAAGCTTCATTATAAGTTTTAGAACATAGAGGTAATGGTTTTTAGGACCATCTTTCTAAGTTCGTCATCTGTTCATTGATTTGTTAATTGCTTACAGCTAAACAGGTAACTGCACGGGGAAGCCCTCACTGTTAAGACACTGTTTTCAACTCTGTTTTGTTAAGACAGTGTTAGTCTTCGAGATTAAGATATTATATACTTCAGGTAATTTTAATTCGATTAATAATATATTTTTAAACGTATATTTTAACCAAAATTTAAAGATGAGAAGAAACAACAGATGTACATATCATGCACACAGAATTATTAGGAACACTCTGTAAAAGCAAGGATAATCCATATACAAAGAGCTCATAACACCTTGTTTTCTATTACCTTTTCCTTAGCTGCAGCAATCTTCTTTCACTTCTTTTGTTTTGAATTTTCATCCTGAATTGCTACTAAGTTTCCTTGACATATTGAGCAAGTTTGTGGACTTGATCAGAGAAGAGTCATATCATACAAATCCAATTTAAAGGACAAATCCAATTTAAAGGACAAATCCAATTTATAGGACAAATCCAATTTATAGTATTAAGTGATGTTTTCTTGAAGTCAATCTAGGAAGAAATAATTTAGTAGGGAATATGATTGCGTAATCAAATCCTCCAAATATTTTAACCATGAATTACTTTCATTCTTCTTAGTAGATAAAGATGAATACTGTCAGGACCATTAAATTCAGATAAAAGTGGAATTTAGGTGTATACATTTGGTTGGACCGAGCGGTTTTTTAACGGTAGTATATAAGTAAACTTTTCAAAACTTCGATCCACTTTCTGCATGCATCTCTTCTCTTCAAATTTCCTGAAGATCTTTTCCCCTCCTTCTCTCTACAACTCTCCTCCTTCTCTCTACAAATTCTCACTTTCTCCTCCTTATGATCATCAATCAGATAGTGTTGAGTAATCAGAGTGTCAAAATCTTCCATCTTCACCGATCAAATTAAGTTTGGAGCTGGTAAGTTCATTCTCTTCCTAAGAAAACTGTTTTCGGACACTTGCAAGTCAAATTTCTGGTTGCATGTGTTTATCTATTTCATCTTCACAAATTTTGATCATGTTTTGGTTTGTTGGTTGATTATTCTTTCTTGATCAGTGGGTTATAGGTATTCTAGAAAGATTTTGGTTTTGGGGAACGAATTCTGTTGTTGGCTGAGTTGCTATTCGGTTAAAAAGGTAAGGGAAGCTAGTAATTTAATTATGTTTTTCTGTGTTTGGAATTTCTGTTTGAACGTTTGCATGTATGAATAATTGTATGATTGATTGAATTGTATTCAAATTCTGTGTTTGGTCGAGACCTGTGAACTGGGTTGGAGTTTTGTGCGGTAGAGTGTTCGATCTTTTATAGTTTTGGAAAGAGAGTATATGAAATTGTGAGTAAGGGGTCAGTGTGAAATAGGTTCAGTAGGATAGGTTTAAAATAACTTATGAATCAAGTTTGGAGGTTTAGAAGTTAATAAAAATATTTTGTTTTGGTCTCGGGAGTGTTATTCAGAATTTTGCAGAAGTTACTCATTCGATCGTATTCCGCACTCAGTCATTAACTGGGTTTGGTCTCTTTAGTCTTACCCGTTCATGACCGTTCGGACTTAGGTGTGTGGATGATTTCTCGTACTAGCGCTCGTTCTTGGTAGTGCTCGGTCTCGTACTAGCGCTCGTTCTTGGTAGTGCTCGGTCTCGTACTTGCGATCGTTCTTGGTAGTGCTCGGTCTCGTACTAGCGCCCGTTCTTGGTAGTGTTCGGTCTCGTACTAGCGCTCATTCTTGGTAGTGTTCGGTCTCTGATAACGGTTGAAAAACCATTATTTTTATAATTAATTTTGAGATTAAAAACACCCTTTATGACTTAGAAATAAGAGAGTTGGATGGGTTTTATGCTTGTTTTTCCTTGTTTTGACAGGAATTAAGATGAATTGGATGAAGAAGTGAAGTAGTAAGGAGTTAGACTCAGGAAAGGAAGGAAAATTGCACAAAAGAAGAATCGCAGCCACCGCTCAGGGCCATTTCACCGCTGAGCGCCGAGCTTGTTGTTGAGTTCTCTACCTGACGCTTAAGCGCCATCGTTGAGGGCTAATCCAAGTATCGCAGTCACCGCTGAGCGGCATAGCTACCGCTGAGCGCTAGAGTCTGCTGTTAAGTTCACTGTTTCACGCTTGGGCGCCATCGCTGAGCGTCATTCTGAGTGCAACACTTACCGCTGAGCGCAATTCCTACCCCTGAGCGTTGTCTACTTGAACCTGGGCCAAATTTCTGTATTTTTAATAAACTATATAAGGGTTTAGTTGACCTAGGGTTCATGGACAGAAAGATGCGAAATTACACTCCTTTCACCCCTCGGAGGCGGATTTTGGATGCGGAAGCTCCGATCTTCAACTTTTAGGGTTCTATCTTTCATTTTTCTCACTATTTTCATCTAATTTTACCATGTCTATGGTGAACTAAACTTCCATTGTTGTTGGGAAAACTATATAATCCTTTGAAACTCTCATGTATTGAATTGATTCTTGATTATATATGCTTTACTTCATTAATTGTTAGGGTTTTTCCTCTACGCTCTATGCATGCTTTATTTAACTCATTCAATTGCATGATCATTGATGTTATCAATATGGACACATATAGGTAAATCTAGACCTGGGGAAATTCTCCCGGAAGCAATATTACCTAGACATAGGAATAGGAGGATCGGGTTTAAGGTAAATTAGAAAGTGGCATTAACATTAATGAAGAAGATGAATTCATAAATACATGAGAATGGATAGGATAAGTCGAAAACCCCAACAACATAATCATTACATATTTTACATCAATCACTTTTGCATCTTTCAATCCAATTCATCAACACTTGCATTCGTGTTTATTTTCCACAATATAAACATAATGATTTCGTTTACAAGTCTTATTTAATCAAGAAATCACATAACTGTTTAGGTCGTGAGTCTCTTGGGAAACGATACTTGGTCTTACCATTTATTATTACTTGATACGATTCGGTACACTTGCCGAAGTGTTAACAGTCCCGTACTCGCGATCGTTCCTTGTAGTGCTCGGTCTCGTACTAGCGATCGTTCTTGGTAGTTCTCGGTCTCGTACTAGTGCTCGTTCTTGTTAGTGCTCGGTTTTGTACTAGCGCTCATTCTTGGTAGTGCTCGATCGTGTACTAGCAGTTATGCTAGTGTTAACGTTCGGTCTTGTACTAGTAGTTATGTTAGTGTTAGCGTTCGGTCATATCCTTTGGGATGGTGAGAAACTGTTCGGTCTCCAATGTTCACAAGATTTTCAGTCTTATGGGTGTCTACATAATTGTGCATGATATGTTATAATAATTGATAAGGATTTTTGTTTTCAAGTAATGTGAAAGAGAATTCCAAGGAGGAATGGCTCGTGGATGGTGTTAAATGATAAAGTATGAATGTGGGTATCGTGCTAAGCTGGTGTTTATTCTGATATTCTATGATTACTCATTCTCAAGTAGACAGCAGTATCTCATGTGTGAGAACGGCAGGAGGTCCTTTAATCTGAGGGTACCGAGGTAATTTTTACTGGACTAATCTTGTGGGGTAGCTTGATGGGGGTCTTGCTGTTTCACCACCACAAGTGCAGAAACACCTGTAGCTACACATTCATACAATCCGGATGGTCAAGTAATAGTGTTCGGTATAAACATGAATTGTGGTGTTCATTTTGTATACGATTTCTTGTATTGGGTGTTGGCATGAGGTAGTGTTCAGTCTCGCATGGTTTGAACTTGTATGAAATGTATAGTTGTGTTTATAATTAAATTACATTAGCTTACCCTACTTTTCCTGTCTTGTCTTATGTTTTCCATTCGTTCGTATTTCTTTTGCAATGATGATCCTGTGGATGTGAGCAGAAGGCGATGAGTGTTCGGTGGAACAAGCATTGGAAGGCGAGGATCTTGCTGATTAGGTTAAGATCGTTCGGTCATCAGTTGTATATAGTTTTTGGTGAACCGTTCGGTGACAAATCTAATATTGTAATAGTCGTTCAGTTATTTACTTTGTTTTGCAATAGTATAAGAACTTTCTAAAGTTTTAAATTTTTATGGTTATTTTTGGATAACTATAATGTTAAATACTTTACTAACTCTTATAGAACTGATCTATCATATTATTATATGTGATTAATCTATGATATAATATTATGCTATATTTTGGGATGTTACATTAATGGTATCAGAGCAGTTAGTTCCTTATAAATCTTGTAGATTATGAGTATACTATGCTTGTGATGTATACTCAGTGTTCGGTTTAGGTAGTGTTTTTGCCTCCTTGAGTTAAACTGATGGTTCTTTCTCTATTAAACCAGAAGATGGCACCTAGACCTCCTCCTCCCCTACCTACAGATAGGGATGCATTTGATAATACGAGACTGTTAGAGTCGGTAATAGCGGCTATGCAGCAACAAAACCCTGCATTGGTTCAACAAAACACAGTGGCTCTACAAAATTCGGAGGCTGCCAGGGTATCTGCGAAGATGACCCAAAGACAACTTGTGGACATGATGACAAGTGGTAGAAATATAGTTGGGCCGTCTAAGTCTTCCACTAGTCATCAACAAGAATGGAGCTTGGAGAGCTTCCTTCAACACCATCCGGCCAAGTTTGATGGCAAGTGCAGTTCGGATGAGGCCGATCGGTGGTTTCGTGATATGGAAAGGATTTATAATGCTAAGAGATGTCCAAATGACAGTAGGTTGTCGTTCTTTGAGTACTTACTGACTGGAGATGCCAGTCATTGGTGGAGTAGCATGAGGATGCTACTAGAGAGTAGTGGTACTCCCATGGGAAATATTCAAGAATAAGTTTTATGAAGAATACTTTCCTAATAGTGTTCGGTTTGACAAAGAAGTGGAATTTCTCCAACTAGTTCAAGGAGGGATGACAGTGTCTGAGTATACAGATAAGTTCAAGCATCTATTGAGGTTTTATACGATGACTATAGATGAGGAGTGGCAGTGTAGGAAGTTTGAAAATGGATTGAGAGGGGATCTTAAATTGTTGATCTCCAGTTTGTGCATCAAGTCGTTTCCTTCTTTGGTAGAAAGAGCCAAGGTATTAGAGAAAAATACACTGTAAGTAGAAAGACAGTAGAAGCAACAACAAAATATTGGAGGGTCGACTTCTTCCCGAATTAGTCTCGGCTCTAGGAAGACTCCTTATGCTCGACCTCCTTCTTCATGATCTAGAGGTCAGTCTCCAAGGCCTCCAGTACCGCTCGGTCAGCCAAGTTTTGGGGCAGTGAGGTGTTTTATCTGTGGAGGTCCTCACTATCAAGTTGTGTGTCCTCAAGGGGCTGGTTTCAAAAGGTGTAACAGGTGCCAAAAAGAAGGACACTATGAGAGGGATTGTCCGTTGGGAAGAAGGGCTAGTGGACAACCACATCAAGCAGGCAGGTTCCAATCAAGAGGTGGTGGAGTTGGTGGAAGGGCGCGGGCTGTTGGACGAGTCTACGCATTAACAGGAGTCGAGGCAGCAAATTCAGGTAATCTTATAATTACTTCTTGTTTGCTGCATGGTAATTCATGTTGTGTACTTTTTGATTCGGGAGAAACACATTCATTTATCTCAAAGGCATGTGTTGTTTACGAGAATGACAGTTCGTTGAGAACTTTTATCACCGCTCGGTTTGGACCAGGAGTTTTTTGGATAACGTCCCTGGGTTTTGTGGACGAGAGTGAGAGTTCACGAAGAACATTCCTCACCGCTTGTTTTAGGACCAGGGGTTGTCGAAGAGCGTTCCATGGGTTTTGTATCTACTGTCGTTCTTCCAATAAATTGGACGATGATGCAAGGCTTCTTATTGCCTCTAGGCATGTCATGGAAGAAGTGGCTTTCTATCCGCCATTCACTTTTGATGGAATTAAGATATATCATGATCTGTAATAGAATAATGAAGGTGGCTTTCGACAACAAATAAGTAAGAGACAAGTGTTTGAGTTAATAAACATTAACCAATAGTGTTAGAAGACATTAGTCTAAGTCTTAGACTTTAAACAGAATGATAATGACGTCATATATTTTTATCTAGTTATCCCAGAAAATAAAGATGTTGCTCGCCACCGTTCAATTATTGGCTTATGTAAAAATGATTTCTTGTAACCAATGTTTTTAGTATGAGAGCATTATATATTATATTACTAATTATATATATATATATATATACATATATACATATATACACATATGTGTATGTATATACATATGTATACATATGTATATA
>JAHCHA010008024.1:0-12053 GCA_027742795.1 Vigna hirtella
ACAAAAAATGATTTTATAATGAGTTTTTATTTTATAATTTTTGTCTTTATCTAATTTTATCTAATTTTCACAAGCATAATGACATCAAAGGAATTGGTAATTGGCTTGGAAAAAATCAGAAACACTCGTTCTTAAACAATTTCTTACAAAAAATGACTTTATAATGAATTTTCATTTTATAATTTTTGTCGTATATAATTTTATCTAATTTTCACAAGCATAATGACATCCAAAAGAATTGGTAATTGGCCTGAAGGGTTTTTTTAGAGATGTTGATTCAACATATGCAGATGATGAAATTAGAGAGGTTAGTGAAGATGGTGAAATTGAAGAGATCTTGAATGAACCTTTGCCTGAAGGTGAATATGTCAATGACTCAACTCTTTACAAAGGCAAATTGTTTAAAGGCAAGTGTTTCTGATTTTTTCAATTGGAGCTATAGTAGGAATGACAGAGAAAAGGTTGGAGTGAGAGAGATGAAAGAGAAAGGATTGAGAGGAATGAGAGAGGTGAGTAAGGGTTTGGGGGGTTTCTTTTTTTTTTTTTAAGTTTTGAGAATGAAAATTATTAAAATACCCTTAACCTTAAAACTTAGAATCCATGATATATAAGGGTATTTTTGTCTACTAAAATCCGGTACTACGCGCGTTAGCAAACCCCATATATATATATATATATATATATTAGTTTTATATAATATAAAAATATATATTTATAACGTTACGTATCATATATATTAACTCCAATATCTATTTTGCACTTTATGATTTACAGTGTGGGCAGTTAGTTATGATTAATTTAGAATCCAGAGTAGCCTTGATTGCAGCAAAACAGGTGCCTGAAAAGAGAGTTTGATATGCTTCTAATATAATATAAATATGTATATTTACAAGAGACAGTACGTATCATATATATATATATATATATATATATATATAAAATAAAGTAAGGATAGTTGTTTCTTATATTGAAACATGAGTGTTAATCGATAATTATATTACTTGTAGGTATGTATAAATTGATGCATTTTATGAGTTGTTATGGGTTAGTTGGAGCTGTTTGGTTCTTGGTATTGATTAACTTAGATTCAATTGTGGAGATGTTATTTTTATAATTTGTGAGTGGTGAGTAATGTATATTGTTGAGATTGTGTATATGTTGATTGTGGCAGAAAGTATATGATTACAAAGTGATGAAAGTATGATCCAAGTTGTAAATCAAGTTCCATCTGTGTAGGATATCTTGGTGAGATCCTTAGTGTTTTAGAATGAAAGTAGGAGCTCAATCTTGGGGGTCATTCTAAAACTCCAATGACTAATCATACTCAAGTAGAGGGATTAATCCATGTGGTGAGGAGTAGCAGGAGGTCTTAGTCTTGGGGGCTTCCAGTATGCCTCAAGGCCCGGAACAGGCTAACCTCGTGAGTGTGGCAGGGTGGGGAACCCAAGTTTCATAAGTCACCACGAGTCTAGGACCCGCCATAGCTCGACTATCATTCTAAAGTCAGGATGAGTCAAGTCTAGAAGATAACATGCTAGGATGTATGCCTTAAACTGCTTCGATTTAAGTTAACTCTTGTATGTTATGTGCTTGATATGATGCATGCTTTTATATAATTAGCTCACCCTTGCTTGTTTTTGTGCTTGTTATATGTGTTTTCTTTTGTAATGATCATCCACTTGGATGTGAGCAGAGGAAGATGCGGTTTCTTTGGAGGCAACATTGGAGAGAAATGAAGATGATGCTGCAGCTTAGACTCACTAGGAATTCTTAGTTCTCTTATGTCATTTTGAAGAACCTTGTTATGTTTTAAGTTTCAAATTCTGGACATATTTTGGAATACTCTAGTGTTTGAAGTTTTAATTTCTTAGTAAATTCTGGAAGACTGTAATCCTATAATACTTTAAGTACATCTCTTAACTGCTTTCTAATATTATAAATTGGTGATGTCTTTGCATATATATCTGCTATATATTTAGGATGTCACATTTATACCAACAACATTATGGTAAAGAGGCTTAGAAACGAAGATTAGGAATAATAATCGGACTATCTATTATCCAATTTAGAATAAAAAAAATTATGTTATTTGACTCGGTATTAGTTGAATATTTATTTAAAAAATATTTTAAGATTTATGAATATCAATAAATATTTATAAATATTTAAAAAAGATATTTTATAATTTTTTAAAATAAAACTTAAATAAAATTATAAAAGAATATAAAATATAATATAATATAAATTAAAATTTAATTTTACTAAATTTAACATAATAAAATATAAATTAATTTTAATTAAATTTAACTTAATAAAATATAAATTAAATTTTAATTTTAATTTTTTTATACATAATAAATATTTGCGAATTCAAATAATATAATCCATTCACTCAACTTATTTATAAATGATATTAATACATCTACCGCCTGTTAGTTGTAAATACTAATTATTCCTCATGATTTTTCTTAACAGATATTTATGAATATAAATATTTTTGTGATCTTTAACAAGAATGATATAATCACATTAATAATAACTACAAACAATTGAAACACAATATTAGGGGAGAGAAAAGGGAATAAAAATTTTCTAAGAAAATTATAAGTTTTAATGACTATGACCCAAATAATCATTTTTGTTCGTATGATGGTTCAGATTCAACTATGTTCACTTTTTATAAGACAATCCCCATATAAATAATATTAAAAGTCATTATTAATCAATAACTTACACTTTTGGTAAATACAGTATTTATGAATTTACATAAACTTAGTATGTCTTTTTCTATTGAATTGTCTTGTTTCTTTTTTAATATTTGTAAATAAGGAAAACTTGATAAATTATCTTAATAACTTTGAAACCGTTACAAATGTCGAAATCATATATGTTATGTGTAATTAAATTTGTTCACTAAAAATGGTCTTAATCAAGTTCATTGATTTTTTAACAAAACAAATTCAATCGAGAATTAAACACGGTCATCTTGACAAGAAGGAACATAATTTTTTATCCACGTGAATGGACAATATAAAAACTTTTATAAATATCCATACATATACTATATATAATTGTAATACAAGGTTTTTTCTGGAAATATGTTTCGGTTCAGGGGATTGAAACTAAGTCTTCTTTTACAAATATTCTTCAAGTTCCAAGATAAAGTCAATATTTTGTCTTCAATTCTCTCTTTACATATCGGTCGAGCCGAGTTCTACCTACAGAAAATATTTTGATGGTAAAGTTAGTGTTTGTCCAAATGCTTGTAGCAATAAATGTATAGTAAGAGTAACCAACTACCTAAATATCAAACCTGTATTTATAAATTTCGAGATGAGTTTCTGATTAATGTTGGCCTAATCACAGGCTAAGTAGTAGTAATGTCTTGACTTATAGTTAACATAATTATTCTTATTGCTAATCTTTTGTGTGGTCCAGCCGACCAGTCAATCGACCGTTTCACATTGGGTGGAGGAGTATGTTGATCATTCGGCCCGTAGCTAACCGGACAATCATACTGTACATAGGCCCCCAAGGCTCGAGTTCATCTTTCGTTGAAGACGTACGAAGGGATTTGTTGTGGACAAGGAGATGGGCTCCTTCGCACCACTCGTTCAGAAGTAGTTGGTCATACTGTACAAAATCCTTCTTATACCATAGGTTATACATATTCACAATCATATCACAATCCATAAGTCATCCTTAATTTCAAATAAAAATATATTTAATTCAATTACATTACTTCAAACCACACAAGATTCATTGAACACATAAAACTACACAAACTCTACAACAAGAAAAGCTTAGCACAAGGTCTGGCACTCAACGCAAGGTTTGACGCTCAGCGCAAAAGCTCTCACATATTTTCTCACTCAACGCCAAAAATCTCTCGCTTAGCGAATTATCATAAAATTAGTTCAAGACCTGTTGTGGTAACTGACGCTCAACGGTACCTTACCACCACTTAGCTCCATACCATTCACACGTTGGTCTGCTCAGTGGCAGAATGGATGCTCAACGCCATACCAAAAACCGACACACTACCAAACTATGATTTGATGAACTAAGTATCAATTCAAATGACCAAATTGATATTTGTAACTCAGGAATTGATAATACGTGTTTTAGTGTTTAAAAGAATACCAATTTGCTCAATTGACTACATACTTAGTTTACCAATTCAACTAAGCTAAATCTATTCACTTAAGATACTCATTTAGAAATCCACAAATCTCAGCACCAATATGAGATAACCAAGACCTCAAATATACATATTTCAGATCAATAACACAAGTACCAGTATCAAACAACAACTCTAACAGAAATGCCTACATTCTATCACCAATTATGGAAAACTTTTGTCTAACTAAACTCTATTCTATCATAATTTTGAAACAAATTTTTTTAACAATGATAACACCAGTTCAAACACACATTCCAAATCAATCATAACCATCAACACACACACACACACATACAAAACAAATTTGCATTAGAACTAAAGACAAATAATATTTAGCTTCCCTTACTTTTTAGAAGTTGAAACAATAATCTAGAACCTAGATCGCTCTCTTATAACAGATAACTTTATCTGCACATACAACTCACATAATCATCAATAGAGTACACCATTAAAATCACTAATAAACAAATAGTACAATAAAGGACTCAGAGAACATATGTACTAACTAAAAGTCCACATGCATGAGAAAAGTACTAAACTAGAGAGAAAAACAAAAACTAACTTACTCTTCTACAATATTTGATCGGGGAGAATTGAAGACCTTGTCGTAGTGATAAGTTAGGCACTCTCTGATCTTCAAACAAATGAGCAATGGGTGAGAAGGCTTAGAGAGATGGTAAAAAGTTGTGAGAGAACAAGTTTTAGAGAGATTGTATGTTTTAGACAATGAAGCTCGCTTATTAAATTTCTATTTATACTTTTAAATTTTTAATATTAAAATAAGTGAGTCATTATTTAGAAAATCTTATTACTTATAATTCTCTATTTTTTAGGGTCTTACATTTTTTTGGATCATTTTAATTTTAAATACTCCTAACTAATGTAAACTTTAAATAACTGCAAACTAAATTTAGTTCTTCCGTGAAATTATTATATAAAAGTTATATACAGAAACATTATACCAACAACATTAACGAGGATGACAACAAGGATTAGGAATAAGAATTAGGGATGACAACGAGTCAAGTCGGACACAAATAGTGTTTACTCGCTACGCGAACTGTAATGAAAAAAAATCTACTTGTTACATGCTCTATTACTCGTGAGATATCCGTTTAAAAAATATCTACTAGTATTCTAAAACCTGCGAATATCCGTGAATACCCGTGAATATTACAAAAAGATATTTTATAAATTTTTAAAATAAAATCTAAATAAAATTACAAAAAAAATATAAAATATAATATAAATTAAAATTTTTAAAATAATTTTAATTTTAAATTTTTACAAGTAATAGATACTCACAAATACAATGATACTATACCCGACTCATTTATAAACGGATATTAAAATATCCAAATCCAACTAACTACAAGTATCTCTCACAGACCTTACAATCAAGTATATTTTCGTTATCCTAATAAAAATGGTACACTCTCAAGGGTGAGAAGAGTGATAATGGCTACCAACAGTTGAAGCGCGATAATGGAGAAGAGAAAAGGAAATACAAATTTTGTAAGAAAATAAGAACGTATCCTCACATTGAATGACTATGACTCAAATAATCATTTTTGTTCCTATGATGGTTCTAATTCAACTATGTTCACTTCGTATTCTTTTCTAAGATAATCCTAATATAAATAATATTAAAAGTCATTATTAATCAATAATTTAACACTTTTGGTAAATGCATTTATGAATTTACATAAACTTAGTATGTCTTTTTCTATTGAATTGTCTTGTTTCTTTTTTAATATTTGTAAATAATTAAAGTCTATAATATGAAAACTTGATAAATTATCTTAATAACTTTGAAACTGTTACAAATGTCTTAAATTTGTTCACTAAGAATGGTCTTAATCAAGTTCATTGAATTTTTAACAAAACAAATTCAATCGAGAATTAAACACGGTCATCTTGACAAAAAGGAACACAATTTTTTATCCACGTGAATTGAACAATATAAAAACTTCTATATGCACTTTATTTCAGAAAATTGAGTTAAACTCAACACAAATTTAAGGTTTTTATTCTAAAATTTTTTCATAAAAAATTGTAAAACTAAAAATATAAAATAAAAAATAATTAACTTTTTTCTTTTATTTTATTTTAATAATATTTTTCGTGACAAATAACTTATGTAATTTAAGACATGAACTAATATTTCAAGATACATAATAATATCTAACATTAAGTATAATTTCTATCAATAATTAATATTATAATAAGTTACAAAATATTGTGCTATCAAAATGAGTTGTAACTCTCTAGTTAACCCAGTCCACTAAGGGTTAGAGCTAGGTTGAATTTGAAAAAAATGTAATTCTTTTATACTGATTAGTTTTTAACCCGGCTTACTTAGAACCCGACTCACCCGAATTGAACCCGTGGTGAGTTGGGTTGACTCACCAACCCACCTAATTTAATTTAATTATTTATTATTTTGTGTTTCAATATTATTATTTAGCATTTTTCTTATTATATTGTAAATGAGGATAAAAAAAAGATGTTTCAAAAGAGAAAAATATTATAGATTTTTTATTCAAGACTCTAATATTATAAATGGACAAGTGATACAAAAATTTCAATATTAAAAGCTTATTTGTTTGCCTTTTGTGCTTGTTTTTGGATTACGCATATGATATTTTTTTATTTATTTTGAATTGTCTTGGGATTTTAACATAATTTTAAAGTAAAATTTATTTATATTTGAATTAAAAAAGTTATAATTTTTTTTATTTAAAAAAAACTTATAATTAAGTAAGCTAGTGAGGTGGGTCGGGACAGATTCAAATTTTTTCAGCTCGCTAATAAGTGACCCGGGTTGGATTGACTCACTAAGTGACCAATCCGTAGTAAGTCAGACGAGGTCGAGCCAGGTTACCCATTTTGACAGCACCACAAATACAACTCATTGTTTTTTTTTTACATAAACTAACAAAAAATAAATAAATATCAATTATTAAAATCATTTTTCGAAAATAATTCTTCTATCTCGATAAATATATCATTTATGATTTACGAGAATGAGGTCAATTAATTAATATTTCCTTAGAAATTGATAATATTAATTAACTTAATATTTTTAAAATGCTATAACTACATTATGGATAATTAATTAGCATCTATTTGAAAAGTAATTAATTTATTAACGTTAAATAATCAATAATTATAATAGTTCTCAAAATTATCCTTAAAATTATTGAGACTAACTATTTTTTCCTATTTCATTACTTTCCGTAATGAATATTGTGAGAGAACAATTGTAAAATATTAATTTTTAATAAATTTAATCTCTAAAAATCCCTATTCCACATATATTGAAACAATTCATACAGAAAATTTCAGTTATCAATTAAAGTCATTTAAAAATATTCAGATGAAAATATTCAATACCACACAAACAAAAGACAATTTTATAAAAGAGAAAACTAAAAAAATGTGTTATATTTAAATTCAAAGGAAGTATAACTTTATGAAATTTTGTGAAAAAGATTAGAGAATGTTGACTTATTTACAAAATGAGATACAATATATTCAACAGAAGGTGAAACTACAAAACTCCAACAATCTTCTCAAAAGTCAAAATTTCACGTATGAAAACAAACCAAGGAACATGAACATCCAATTGTATGAACAACAAAATTCAACTGCAAAATACTGGAATGTATATACATGCAACAATGCATCCAAAAGGGGCAACACAAGCCACTCCTTCAGATAACTTCTAACAGATTAACACTCTGGGACAGTACAAAAAATATCAGCAATGTCTAAACCCTCTGGAATATCAAATTCGAACAAGTCACTGCAAAAACTATTCTTCTCTTCCTCCCTGCCACTTCTCAAATAGTTGGATGATGAATTCAACTGGTTTGGACTTGACTCAGGCGTAGGCATAGCCGAGTCATACCCCTTTTTCAGCTCTGCATTTTTCATGGAATGCGCAAAAACATGGTTACCTAACAAATCAACTTGGTTTTGTTGCAAAACAAGGTTCTCATCACCCGAAGGAGAATTTGAGCAGCTAAAGTTTTCCACGGTGCCAGAGAATCCTTCCAAACTTTGAAGCTGAGTTATGTCCAGTGGTTGAGCAACTTGGTTTTGTACATAATTGTGTGAAGCCAAATTTTGATTCTCTAGAAGAGAGGCTGTAGCAGCAAGGTTTAACAAGCCTTGGTTGATCAAAACTTGAGCTCCTCCTAAGAAGCCTTGCATGTTAAGGGAGGGATTCAACACTGTCCTTAAAATAGATGACATGTCTAGCAGGTCAAGGCGTGGGGCATGTGTAACTGGATCAATTCCCATACGAAGAAGCCTCTTCCTAATGTGTGTGTTCCAATAGTTCTTTATTTCATTGTCAGTTCTTCCTGGCAACCTAGCTGCTATAGATGACCATCTAAGTAAACCAGAAATTAACCATATTATTGATCAGAAACTCGTACCAATCTATAATATTGAAGCTTATTAGACAGATCCTGATATATATGAAGGAAAATGGTCATAGATAGTTCTTACTTGTTTCCCATGATACTGTGCAACTGAATAATCGTATCTTCTTCTTCTAAGGAGAATCTTCCTCTCTTAATATCAGGTCTAAGGTAATTTGTCCATCGAAGGCGGCAACTCTTGCCACACCTTTGTAGACCTGGTCAAATGTATGTGTTAGTGAATAGTAACAATCGAGTAGATAGAACAAGAAAACCGTGTATGTGTTGAAAACATGTTAGTATAAACAAAAATGGTGTTTCTCAAACTCAAGGTCAGCCCAAGCAATATTTTGTTAGGACAATTTGATATATATTACAACATTTACATCTTTTCGAAACAAAAATGATATCTTCTAAGTTAGTATGACTAATCTTTCCTATAACAAAACAATGTGTTATTGGTAAATGCTAATGAAAAGGGAGGGAGAAGGAAATAACAAACCAGCACTTTTAGGTAGGGATCTCCAATTGCCTGGTCCATGAGTCTGAATGTACTTGATGAGTTTAAGGTCTTCTTCTGGTGTCCATGGACCCTTCTTGAGTCCATTCTTGTCACAGCAAGGAGCTCTTCCCATTTTCAAAGTATATAGATGAAAAGTGGAGTACGGTGCAGGAAGGTTCCAATAAGCCAAAAGGGTAGAAAACTTAATATTTCTTACCACAAAAAGACACAGAAAGTGAAGTTCTGTTGCTTGTGGTGATGGCTGAGACGACAATGCTTTTATAGCAGAGGAAAGCAGTGTAAGATGTTCAAAGTCAAAAGGATTTGGCGCCGACCATTTGACACATGTCTCTCTCAGGCTCAGCGAAGATACTCATCAATGCATTATGTATGTGTTATAATATATATACGTGTATTATACATACAGTAAATTGCATACACGGTTTATATACGTCATGTGTTTGATATCTTGACAAAAACAATGTCTTATCTATTAATCTAACCATTACATCGTTGCATTGGACTTGAAACCAAAAGGAGATTAACATGGTAGAAGTAGAATTATGAATCACATTTTTAGCAGATTAACAAAAGTTCATTTTCTAAAAAATTAAAGAGTTAGCACACACATTTTTACGTACCTGAGTAAGTAAACTAGCCAAATACAACCTTTTACACTTTCTCACACGTAATAGAACAATAAACGAATGACAATGGATGAATCAATCTCTTTTATTGATAGTAATATCTGAATAAATAAGGATAAACAATAATTGGGAGCATAACCTCCTTCAATTACTTTGAGAACATAACCTCCCTCACAAGACAATAATGTCTGTCACAAAACTCAATAATCAAAAGCATACCTTTAACCTAACTTTATTTATACTAATTATTTCTCGCACATCTCTTATTAAATATTTCCCTAGAATATATCTCCATTTAATATAAATATTCCTATATTTAATATAAATATCTCCCTATATATTATCCCTGAATATATACTTATTTACTCTAATTAACTTATACTATATTTATTTACTCTAATTAACTTATACTGAATATTTTCTCTGCTTCCCACCGTTCGACCTGGTCGCTCCCTATTGTCTACCGTTCGGCCTAACCTCTCCATGCCTTCCACCATTCGGCCTTTACGGTCAATACCGTTCGGCCTCACTTCCCCTTTTGTCCACTGTTCGGCCTCACCTCTCCATGCCTTCCACCGTTTGACCTTTACGGTCAAAACTGTTCGGCCTCACTTCCCTCCTACCTTTCTTCTCCTTCTCATTACCTCCCACCTTATACCTTAACATTACACCCTGCTGCAAAACAACCTTGTCCCCAAGGTTGGATTGGGGGAGCTTGATCTCATGGCTCCTCATCAATTCAGGTCTGGAGGTTTGGGTGGTGGAAATTCCTCCTTGTCCTCTGCCAATATCAGGACTCTCAAACTCCTGTCCAGGCAGTGGTGACAAGGACCAAACGGTCCCCCACACCTGATACACCTTCCCTCTTCTCTCCGTTTTATGGCTCCTGAATAAGGCATATTCCTAGTGTTTCTCCTATTATTATCACTACCTTCCTTCCGTACGGACCCCACACTCTCGACGACTCCCGATCGGCCTGGGTTATAGTGATTGGCTTCGGACCGCTCGGCGACGACCAATCGGCCTGGGTTATAACGATTTACTCCGGATCGTGTCTCTTCACCGTTTGTTCGTTCCAAAGGTGACGGGTTCTTTGTCACGCTCCAATTCTCATCCTTTGTCCTGCCCTGGGCCTCCTCGGCATCCCTTGCAATTCTCATGGCGACCATAAACTCCTGCTGATCAAGTAGACAGATTTGATTACGGATCCCCTCCTGTAAGCCTGCCATAAAATACCCCATCAGCCATGCTTCGGGTATTGCTTTCGTTTGGCCGACCAAGATTTCGAAACCTTGGATATACTCTTCCACGGTGCCTGATTGTTTACAGGCCGCCAACCTCTCGAAGACTGTTCCCCGGCTCCTTCCTCCAAATCGGTTCACCATCGCCTCCTTCAATCCTCCCCATGAACGGTCCTTGGCCTTCTCTCTCCAGAAACTGAACCAGTGTCTAGCAACTTCCTCCATGATGATATATGATACGCGCATCTTTTCTTCCTCCGATACTCCTTGTAGTTCAAAGAACTTTTCTGCTCTATTGATCCAATTCAACGGATCAATCCCTTCAAAAACGGGTAAATCGACCCTTTTCCTCCAAATCGGATGCTCCTCTCGGTGTCCCCCATCTAGCCCGCCATCGTCTTTCTTACCCTCCTCCTCCTTCCTCCCGTTGATAGACCCTTGACTGTCCTCCGAATTCCCCTCATGTCGTCGACCACGCTCCCCCATCATCTTCACTAGCTCTTGGACTGCCGTCTACAATCCGCCCATCGAGATTTCTATGCCTCTAATTTCCCTTCAATGACATTCACTCTTCCCTCCATGATGATCCGGCAGGTCGGACCAATTGTTACGTACTTGAGTACGTAAACTAGCCAAATACAACCTTTCACACTCTTTCACACGTAACAGAACAATAAACGAATGACAATGAATGAATGAATCTATTTTATTGATGGTAATATCTGAATAAACAAGGGTAAACAATAATTGGGAGCATAACCTCCCTCACAAGACAATAATGTTCGTCACAAAACTCAATAATCAAAAGCATACCTTTAACCCTAGACTCTAACTTTATTTATACTAATTATTTCCCGCACATCTCTTATTAAATATTTCCCTAGAATATATTTGCATTTAAATAAATATTCCTATATTTAATATAAATATCTCCCCATATATTATCCTAGCATATAGCCTTAATTATAAATATCTTATATTGAATATTTCCATGAATATATATTTATTTACTCTAATTAACTTATACTATATTTATTTACTCTAATTAAC
>JAHCHA010008078.1:0-16071 GCA_027742795.1 Vigna hirtella
TAGGCGTACGCGCGTTAGCAAACCCATATATATATATATATATATATATATATATATATATATATATTATGTTTTACTTGAATGTTTAATAAGAATATTTTTTTCATAGTTTTGAGTTTAATATCTTATATATAAAATTTGTTTCTATGGTTATGTTTCTATAACTGTAATAAGACTTTATGTATTTTCTTGTTTGTTAACTGTTCTATTATATTATACTATTATATTATAATTATGTGATATTTTCTTTATAGTATTTATATTATTTAAATAGGATATTACAATTATTATTAAATTACATAATGTGAAAAATAACAATATTTTATAAGAAAAATGGTATAAATTTGTTTTAAAATATTCTTAACTCTTACAAACATTTTTCTAGTTTTTCTTAACAATCATAATTATCTGGAATTGCGATTTTCTTTCTGAGTAAGAAGTGTTTTTCTTGTATGAATACACTCTAGAAAAATAAAATAAGATTTACCTTTATTCAAAATTGAAAGATTTAAAGTAATTTTACCTTTCTTATTTATTTATATATATTCATATCTATAAAGTTCTCTGTATAATTCCTGGTCACTGCGTAAAATCAAGCAACAATTTTGTATTCTTTTAATTTTCATATCATACAGAAATTGAAAGGTTGGATGCAAGGAGAAGAAGGGTAACTATTTCTTTTACTTTTTGTCTACTATGAAAGTGTATATAATTGTATACTTCCAACATTGTTACTGATTGAATATTTTCTTTTATCATGAGAGAAGAAAATCAGATACAGGGTCCAGAAGCTAGTATCTGGTACACTACTCTGTTTTTTTTTTTTTTTTTTGTAACAGTAGAATGGGATCCCTGGAATATGTTTCCTTTTTGGACTATAAAGATAAAGCCATGAATGGAGGCACTGCAAGAACACTAATAGTAAAGATACCCACTTCCTAAAAAAGTTTCCAGTATAAAGGCAAAGTTACTTTCTGCACCATAATTCAACCATGTAGACATATGAGTCTCTGCACCTTTAGAATTACATTTTTCTTATTATTATTATGAATCAGAATCTCATCAGTGTAGCTTTTTCTTTCCATTTATTTAGTGTCACTAGCAGCTGAAAAATAAAAATAGAAATAAAAATAAGATCCTTAAGAGCTAATGAGAGAAGCTGAAGCACATAATTTCAGTACCATGATGAACTGAACCTCAAAATTTGAGTTTGACAGACCCCTAACATCTGAAAAAGATCAGTTCAATAATTCTTCTAGTTGTTGAAACTGATCTAATCTCTTTCACATAATGACATAGTGACATTCTTCAGTTACAACCTTAAAATAATAATAATAATAATAATAATATAGAGAAACCAAGATGAGTGAAGAGGGTTCCTTGGCTCAATGCTCATGCCAACAGAGAAGCATGGCTATGCAACGGCGAAGAATGTAGAATTTTGCTCGCTGCTTCTTCACCAGATGACTGCACTTCTTGCCAAAAGACTTGCAGGGATCACAAACTTGTTGCTGCTGATGATTGCTTTGGCTTATGTTGCTTTCCTCCACTGCCATGGATGATTTTCTGGAAAAATGTACTATTCCTGATATGTCACCATACAGCAATAATATTAAAGTGGCAGAAACGCTGGAGTTTCTGCTTCCACTATCTATTTATATATGTATATGTATAAAAGCACATATCAATTTGGGTAGTAAATTTTTTGGATATTATAGATGAAGTATGGACTGTTACTATTGCAACACATCAGTTGTCAGAAGCATGTGCCAAATAGAATGGGCCAAAGTTTAGTTTCATTTGAATTTTACCCTCTAAGCGCTATAATTCAGCCACCAGAAAAAAATGGAGTCACTTCATCTCTGATATGGTCACAGGTTTCTCTGAGAACCATTATTCATTCAAGTAAATTTAAATGCAGATAGATCGTTTTGGTATTCTCCTTTGAAAATTAGTTTCATTTCCACAACTCATGTAATAAAGATTTGCAGAAAAGATAATAATGTTACTTATTTATTGAAAATCCACATCTATCTTTTGCAAAAAAGACAAATTTGTTTGAGTCAAGTAAAGCTATTAAGAACTCTGAACTCTTTTTAACCAATGTTTGGTACCTTAATAGTTTCAAAGTATTTAAGAATTGAAATTAAGAATAAAATGAATGATCCTAATAATAATATCTTAACGGAATTATGAGAAATTGTATGTTTATTTGTTAATTTTGTTGAGAAGGGGAGGGGGCGTGTTAAAATAGAACTTCATACTTGTTGGAAGTATACGTGGAGATAGTTTCTACTGATAGGAAGACAGGAACATATGTTAGATTTGACAACGTTTTCATAAGTTGTCTTAGAAGTAGTGGCCCAACCTATGTATGTGCCTCATATATAATTATGAAAATAAAATGGTGCATGATGGACTTGGCCTGCTGAAACAACGTATTTATGGAGCCTATACAGCCTCTAAATATTGTTTTTAGTTCTTAGAATGTAGTGGAAACAAGAATAATGGCACTTTTACTTTTCCTATTTACCAGAAATTTCCTTGATCAAGTGTTACAATGCATCATTTGGCATCTTTGCATCCTTTTCTCTTCTTCATCCTTCTTTTACAAGTCTTGGTGACTGCATAAACTATTGATAAAGTGGGTGGATTTTGTTTAATCTAGTAATTGCTACCTAGAAATCTTTGTTTCGGTCAGTTTGTACATAATTAATGTCCTTAAAACCTTAGGAAGAATTAAACTACCACATAATTGAACTTTATGATCACTACCAATTTTTGCAATGGTTAATAAATTTCCCTTGTGATCCTAAGATAAATTCAAGTTCCGGTTGAAGATACAATCACAAAATTCATGTGCATCATCTTTCATATACATTTATTTGTACTAAGCTGTACAATAGTTTGATACTGGTATTCAATTGAGGAATAAAACAAAAAAAAATTGTTCTTTGCTCTGTAGGTATGTTTGCTTTTCTCAAATGATCGATCAAGCTAGGCTGATTACACGTTAGGTGGTGAGCTAAAATTGTTATCATGAAAAGTCGAGTTTAATTAGATTTTCAGTTTAATGTAACATGTACATGTGAATGCCACACTACTTTACATAAAGATGTTTGCAAATAAAAAATACACCTTATTGATCCAATTCTCCATTTATTCAAACATCAAAACCTTTAGTTAAAGATCTTAAATAATTATATACAAAATCAGAAATTTGAAACTTGAGTTAAATATATTTTTAATTTTTAAATTTGAAATAAAATTAAAATTCATTTATATCTTAAACTTTAATATATTTTGATCTTTAATTTTAAAAATAAATATATATTAATGTATTAAAACTTTTTGATAGATAAAAAATATATTTCAAAATAAATACCTTGAGTAAAAGAGTAATACAAATGAATTAAAAATTTTATATGTATTATTTTTTAAATTTAAAACCAACCTATAATGAAATCTAATTCTTCCCATCTACTAAAAAAATTGGCATATAGGTAAAACATTGAGGGTAAAATACTTTCTTAAGTTCAGTAAAACGTATTCTTGTATTAATTTGTTGCTATTTTAAGTATATAGTTAATTTGCATTTATTATTCTATTAATCCTAATATTGTAGATGGTTAGGTTTATGAAACGGGTAAAAAATTGATATTATTGTAAGCTTTTCAAATCTGATCAAATATTATCTAACATTAACCAAAAAATTAAAAAAAATGAATTTATAGTAAATTAATAAAGAAATAGATGAAATTGGGTAAATAATTTGTAGATAAAAAAGCTTAAAAAATAGACTTCAAATAATTTAAATGAATTGGTCTAAAATGTCTTCTTTTCATTATTTGTTTTAAGACCAAATATAGGTTAAATCCAACTTTTAATTCATCCCAATAACTTCCTCTTTTTTACCTAGTGAGTATCAGTTTAAAAATCACCGTGGTTAAAAATAACCGCTATAGTGATCATTCGCTGCAAAAAGTAAATAAAGACTAAAATTATAAGTAATTAAAAATAAGGGATTAAAATGGTGAAAAAAAACCATAATTTCCTATTTTAACTAAAAAAATTAGTTTATGGTTAGTGAAATCAAAATATTAATTTATATTGATATTTTCGGTATGATAAAGAGATATATGGGTTACTTTTGATTTCACCGGCAACTTTCTGGTTAGATAGTCTAGTATATATACTTTTGTACCTAATAACATATATCAATATGTCATTATATACCTAAAGTCACAGAAAATAAATGATGTATGAACCACCTTATCACAAAGTTCACACCACATCCAAATTGAAGGTTTGTGACTATGTTAGTTTAGCGCCTCAATTGTAAATTAGTATGCAATAGCCCAATAAATGTAATGCAACCAAATTGTACATGCATCTATTTTATACAGATAATAAAGAGATAAGAAAACTCAAATACATACAAAACTATGGTGTATTTCAAAATAACTGGTGGAGAGATAGTGCCCGAGATAGAAATGATGTCATCAGACACAATTTTTGATCTGAAACAGAAGATTCAGAAGGAGTTGGATGTAGAAATTTACAGGCAAAGCTTGTGGCACCATAACAGAATAATGAGAGACCATGAATACATAGAGGATTATGACTTTCGAATGAGTGAAACATTGTATCTCACCGTTACTCCATTGCCACTTCATCACAAACTCCACGTCTTGATTAGATCTGTGGGCAGTGATGGGTATGTGAGGGTGAAAGAGACTGATAAAGTGAGTGATCTTCGCAGAAAAGTTGAGAGATATTGGGTTGTTCCTTCAAATCTTATCACCCTTACACGTCACAATGTTGTTATGGAGAATAACCTTCCTCTTTATGCTTATTATGTTAATGAGGCTTCTGAAATTCAACTCGCTGTTACGATTGAACCGCGTTGATGGGTAGGTTTTGGTTAAGTTTATGACATGATAAAAAGGTGATGTTATATGTTTGAAAAATATTAAATAAGAGAAATTAGCAATTTATAATAAACTTCAATAAATATAGAGGTGACCTTTTTATGATGTCAAAGTTTATTATTTTGATGGGGAAATAAAAGTTAGAATAATTATTTGTCTATTAGCATGTTAGTGAGGAGAGAAGAGTATCTTAATGAGTGGTGATGTCTATCCTTGTGAAGGAGACATAGTAATCAACCTTGCCCACATCATTTACCCAAAAGAGAGGATATGTTGTTAGCAAAAGACTAGATGCTTAAAGATTTGATAAAGCTTGAAGATTGATGGTGTCTAGAACCATTATGTAAATCTGACTTAGGATATAAGTCTTAGTGTGTGTTTTGAAGTTATTCAACCTGTTAAAATGTTGTTGAACCGGTTAAATGGCTTGCACATACAATTTTGTGAATAATATGTTCAATCGATTGAAATAACAATCAATCATTTCACATACTTAAGTGAAATCAATCGATTGAGAATTACTTTCAATTGATTAACATGTCTATTTGCAAGCTATATACACTTTCTCTTCTTTGAGAGGAGTAACACTTTCAAAAAACACAATATCAGTTCTAAAAATTGGAAAAACTCATTCTCTCTAAGGAAGATTGTGTCATTGTTGTTCGCGACTAATCTTGGATGTGTTTGAGTTGTGATTGCTCCTAGTTGTTGGGGTTTAAAGAGGTTCTTGATTGTCTAGGAGAGTTAATATTGAGGTTTGACCTTTTTACTGTATTCATGTGTGTTTGTGTGTTGTTTTTAATGTGAGTTTAGATCTACAAAAGGATTCTTGTTGTTTCTTGTGTGATTCAAAAAAAAAACTTGTATTGTGTGGTTTATGTTTTTCAAGAATTCAATTGTATGGATATTGAAATTTTTTGAGTTAGTGGAGGTTAACATCAGGTTGTCTTGACAAACAGCTTGTAGCTCCATTGGAGTGAAGCAATATAAAAATTTTGTGTCCATTGATTTAATTTTCTGCAATGTATTGTACTAAGTTGTTTTTGTCAAGAAAATTAATTTGATTGATATGTAATAATAATCTTTTTGTGATTACATAATGAACTGATAAATCAGTGCACCTGTTATTATTGTGGTTGATCTTGGTTATCAAATTAATGAACTTGAAATCATATTGTTAAGTGACATTGGTGTAAAATTCACTATCAGAATTTTAACTGGTTGATTTCAATTTTCATTCAGTTAAAATGTTTAATCCATAACTAATGCATTGTTGAGTATTGTGGTCAATCTAATTTTTATATAAAGGTCTTTTTCAGATTTTGAAAAGAACAATTTCTTTGTTTTAGAACAAAGGGGTCAATTTAAACCCCAAAACCTCCTCCCTTCTTGGCTTAAAACCCCTTATTGAGATTACATATCTTTCATAGAAGATGTAAATTTTCAAATAACACATGTATTATCATTAAAGACAATGTTTCATGTTGCAACTATTGCAATACCAAGTTGGTTGAAAAGTTGAATCTTACTATCTTACCCATCCAAAACCTTATAACTTCTTTGGTTTATGAAGTAGGTGAAGGTAAAGTTTTCCATTGGGAACTATGAGGGTTTCTTTATGATAAATTACTTATGGAAGCTTGTCATGTCTTATTAGGAAAACCATGATAATTTGACAAGATATCCATGCATAATGGTCTTGCTAACGAGATAACCTCCACCTATGAGGAGAAAAGGTTTGTTCTTCATCCTTTGACACTAGCTCAAGTTACAGAGAATTAAGTTCAAACAAACATAAAGGAAAAGGAAGAGAAAAAAAAGTAGAAAAACCAATAATGTTAATTAAAGAAGGACAAGGTTTGGGAGAACAGTGTTCTTCCCAAGAGATGATTCATAAAGAGAATATTTAGTCCAACAAATATGAAATATAAAAAAAATATAGTTGTTGTTCCCACAATCAAATTAAATAATAGATCTCTAATGTAGTGATGGGTTGTCTAAAGAAGAAGTAGATGTCTAATCAAGAATAAATGGTCCATTATGAAGTCCAAAAGTGTTTAGTTTATAAGAAGTCACTAGAAATTAAGTATACACGGGGTTAGCCAACCCAAAGTTGCCTCTCAGCAAATCAAATCGTGATATTAGTAAACTATATTCTTAGGATGTCTAAAGAAACAAAAATTAGAGAAAATAATAAATGAATGGTTTTGTTGATATAGACAATGCTTAAAGGAGTAAGAATAAAATAATTAAAAGGTAAATTGATTCTCTAGTTCATTCATAGTTGAATTCTTCATCAATTTTCATGTAATTATCATTCATCCAAAGTCTTAACATAATTGAATTAATGAAACAAGCATCAATCAATCATTGAGTATATCTCACATCTCCAAACATTTTTGTTTGAGATTTACCTTTTACCTCTTGAATTAAGAAAACTAATAAGAACTTCAATTAAAGTACAAGATTGAATCATCACCAACCATTCTAAAACAACTCAAAGAACAAAAATTGAAATTCAAAAAGAATAAACAATAAAAACACAGATTTGATTAAATCATTAAATATCTCTCATGTCTCCAAACGTCTATATTCTATATTTATAGCAAACAAAATATTGTTAGAACTAAGCAAATTAATAAAATTTCCAATAAAATATTATAATTGAATCATCAGCAAGCATTGAAAACAATGCTAACAAGAGAAATTGAAATTAAAAGAGAACATATAGAAGCACACTCTCATAAAACCTTAAAATTTACTATAAACTCATTAGAGAAACCATGCAAAAAGGTTTATCCTTCCATGCTGAAGACGAGGAAGAATTACAAAAGGAAAAATAACAAAAATCTAATGTGTGACTAAGCGTTGAGCAAAGAAGCATGAGTGGTGACAGGTGGGTTTTTCAACCTCCAACTCTTTATGGGAAAATAATGTATGGTTAGTTTTTCTTTCTTTCTCTCTCATTAGAGTCTTAATATTATTTGTTTTCATTTCTATGTAAGAAATTGAAAACAAAAAATATTTGGAAAATCATAAATTTAACAGCACTCTCATTCTTAAGTTTTGCAAGAATGGGTATAGTTCAATTCACTTCCTTCATCGACTCCTTAAAACTAATAGAAGAAGCACTTGAAATAAGCTAATAAATAAAGTCTCACATCACTTAAAATAAACATTTTGTTCATAGAATAAGACATTTTGTACATAATTTGGGCAGCACTTTGTAGCTTGTGTGATGCCTACCTTGCATGTACAACTCACTCTTTCTTGTTCTTCAAAGGTCATAATGAGACTAATCTTCTCCTCAATTCTTCTTCAAAGAATCTTCAGGACCAAAACTGAGTTTTTATTATACACTTGTTGAAGTTTATATTTTTTTTATTTTATTTCCCTTGAAGTTTCCGTTGTAGGATTGGAAGGAGAGTTCCATCATACTAACTAAAAATTAGAAACAAAAGTGCAACCAAACTTGCAAAGAAGTCGTAAAAAGTAAGCTGCTTTCGAAAATAGTGGAAAGATATTGCGGGAATAGAAATGTCGATATTAGATACCATTCTTGATCTGAAACATAAGATTAACAAGGATTTGGAAGTCGAAACCTACGGGCCAGGCCTCTCGCATAGCAAGAGTATTGATACATAATGAATTGAATAACAACTATGGCTTCAGCGAAAGTGAAACACTACATCTTATGATCACTCCACTGTCCCCTAACAGCACACATTCTATGCCAAGAGAAAGGTAATGGGCAGCTACGGGTATAAGGAGGTGAAAGAAGAATAAGGTTAGTGACCTGCACATAAACATAGTTATAAGCTTATTTTACAAATAAGTTTTTTTTATCAGTTTTAGTATAATAACCTGAGTTGATGACATCTCCCATAGACTTAGTACAGAAAGGTAATGTTTTTTTTTTCTCAGACAAATGAAATGGTAAATAAAACTACGACAATGGAGGCATTTAATATTATGATCAATCAAAAGAATAATAGTAGAATACAAATTCGTAGACATATACATGATAAAATCTAATTCATTTAACAAAAAAGAAAAACTTTCTTTACTGGAATAATACTATTTCAATGTTTTCCACAGGAATGTTCACATTTGTATAAGCCTCACCTCTTAATACACATTACAATTTTCATCTGCCAATTGACTGCTATCAAAGTCCTCTCTGATTTGACCTCAATCACAGTGTTCATCAAATTTGCCTTCAAAAGTTGGATCCTGACACAACTGTTTAACTCGTTGCAAGAAAAAGTCTGCGCCGTGTGAAATGAAACTACATAACCTTGGTGTCTACTTATAAAAGCAAGTCTACATAAGCATCAAGTCCTTGTTTGACAAGGCACTTCTTAAGCTTATATAATGCTCGGATCTCCAATTGACGAACCCTTTCCTTAGACAAACCAAATATGTCTCCAATTTCTGATAAAGATTTCTGTTCACCATCTTCAAAACCATATCTTAGTCGGATTATTTTCCTTTCTTTGGGGCGCAAGATAGTTAGGACATTGAGCACATGCCGCCTCATATGCTGTTTTTCAACACTCAAGTCTGTGGCCTCAACTGTGGGATCTGCAGTAATCTCCTGCAATTACAAAAATAATATGGTTAAATTTGTTGTGTTGAGTATTTTTGTTACAAAATTCTATACCAAAACTATATGGAAATAATATAAAAATTCAGAGATGGAATCATATTGCACAGCAGCTAATGCATATAAGTATATAAGGAAATTGTGATGATTGTCACAAGTTAACAAAATCACATATAAGTGACCTTGGTAATGAATTGAACAGAACAAAGAAAATAGTAACTTGACTCTGATCACTACTATTGAAATAATTAAACTTTCCATTAAGGTACTGTGCTATGACTCCTTGGCTAATCTCATACCGAAATGTTGTGACCAGATTCTGATGTACAAGCTCCTCCGAGAGCTAAAATACTTTATACTGCTGGTCCCCTTTCATCACGCACACCAGAATCCAATTACTAGGCAAAATTCAATATTCTTGTAGTTATCATTAGACTATCACCAATTTGGTTTTACGTTGCGTTATCAGCACAAGCAAAACTCTCCAAACAAAATTGGAGGCTGATTATAAGCTGTTTTAAATCCTTTTTGCGCTAAGCATTCTAAACATTGATTCAGGACTTGTTTCTCACAGTTACACTATAGATCTAATAAATTGCATGATATCAAGGGGGAAATCACATCAATTTTCTGATAGCATGCAATACCTGGAAAGTTGTATCTTGGTCAGCCCACACAGTTTTCTGCATAGAAATTGGAGTTCTTGCAGAATATAGTAATTTGTCAATCTTTTCTACTGTAATTCCTACCCTTCTTGCTAATTCTTCTTTAGTTGGGTGAAGATTTCCTTCCTGAATGTACAATTTCTTTGCTTCCATTACCTTGCCCAATTGGATATATACCTTCTCCTGGAGATAACACATGATTTGTGTGTTACAGAAATAAAATCGATGCTTGACTATAAAAAATATTTATGCAATGGTAGTAGGTAACATCTTTTTTTTTATCGTCAAGAAAAAAAAATATTTCATGGAAAATGACTCTTCAAAAGGTTGATGCTTAAAATTTAGGTACCGGCAGACGGATTGTCCTGGAATGTCTAAACACCGCTTTCCTTATTGCTTGCCTTATCCACCAGAATGCATAATTACCAAATCGGGAACCGGCTAGGGGATTGAATTTTTCAACACTCTTCATAAGGCCCATACTACCCTCCTGCAACAGCACCAGAAGAGAAATGTAAAAGATACAGCTGCTAAATGTGATTGACAATTCTGAAGAGTGAAAATGGTGGTTACAACCCTTTAATCAGAGTTTTTTTTTCCCACATTCTTGCTCCAACCCTAGCCAACCATGTTTTTTTGGGTTCTTCTATGTTGAGAACAGTTGATGAATGTATTAAATTGAGTTCATTAAATATGAAAAAATGGCAAATCAAAAACATTTGTTCCCCTTCTATACCCTACATCTGTAACCATTTTATCTCTTTCACATTTTAGAGAAATCACAAATCACGGTTCACTAATTGGTGGAATACTAGGCAACCCAACCATTTTCTTCAATGATATTCACAATGTATAATATAACTACGTAAACACTAAACAGCCTTTGCTACAGGGGAAGGAACGTCTATAATTTTGGAAAGGCTACCTGTAATAAGTCCTGAAGGCTGAGACCACGTCCCTGATAACTTTTGGCAACATGGACTACCATGCGTAAATTTGCTTGAATCAACTTTTCTCTGCTTTTGTTTCCATGATGAAGCTGAGCATGGAGCTTTCGAGAGTTAAGTCCCGCACCCTCAGCCCATTCAGCCATAGTTGGTTCCCTACCAAATTGAGATTGGAGTCTGGTCTTCAATTCTTCCAATTTCAATAAGTCCTGTTTCATACTTCATGTCAATAGATCATCACATGTGTTTAGGTAAGGAATTCAAGGGAACTAGGAAAGCACCTGTATCTGAGAAATCAGTTCAGATTCTTGTTCAAGTGTCAAAAGTTGTTTTGTTTCAGGACCCCTCAAGAACATGCGTAGGGTATCATTGTGATCAAATTCTTCATTTATATTCTTTTCTTTGCGTAGCCTTTCTTGAGAATCATCCTTTCTTGTATCGTAGGCTTCATCATCTTTAACTACGGACTTAGGTACTTTTCTTTGTTTTGCTCGTCTCTCTAAAAGCCGAGTTGACCTCACAGTTTTATTTCTTCCAATTGATGGGTCCGCCAAACTAGTGGAAGCCAGACTGAATTGAAGCTTTTAGTTTAGGCATTACACTTTAAACAGATAGCCTATAAACAGGAAAAATAAATTACAAATGTTAGAGCTGGTCAACAAGATAGAACTAACCCAAAAGGAATTGAATCATCATCAGCTTTAGTTGATTTCAGGCCTTCAACAACTAAGGATGCTTGTTTTGCAGTAGACAAAGCTTTCTTAGCAAGAGAAACTCCATTACATTGCACACTATCTGTCCGTCTGTCCGAGTCAACAGAAATATGCTGTAGAGTTGAAGAAGCAGCAATTTCTCCTGTTTGGGAGGAAGTTAATCTGCAATAGATCATTTATGAACCTATAAGGAGACAACTAAAGATGGCCAAAACTTACTATAAAAAATTTACTAAATGATTAAATTAACATATGAAAGAATAATTTTGTGTCTTACAAGTTCTGTAAACGAGGCCAGAGATGCAGGTGCTTCCTAAAGTCCAGCACTACCTGGTCAGCATTTCCAGTGTTATTCTCTTCATGAACCGCGTCCATATCCATCTGCCTTGTATTTAAAATTGCCTGCAGTAAAACATTGGGAAGATTAATTGGTACTGTGTGCAATATGTCACAATGCAGGAAAAGCTTATTAATCACAACCTGAAAAAAGAGTTTGTGAATCCATACAAAAAAAATTAATTTGCTGAGATCATAACAAGAATGGACCGTCAATCAACTCTTATTGACTAGTCCACAACTAAAACAGTACTAAGGATTTCACTATATGGATTAAAAGGAGCTGAATTTGATAGAGTCAGTGCATCAATAAAATTTGAACCTGAGATGTTTTGTCTTCCTTAGACATGTGAAGAAGAGGCCTATATTCATCACGCTGCTCTTGTAAAAGAACTGAGGCAGGGAAATTCTGGGCTGAAAAATTAGAGGACCAAGAGGCAACTGCAGAGGAAGCTTGTTCACGAAGCATCAAAACTGCAGGTTCATGAACATAGAAATCTTACATATGTTCAGCTCAGACTAATGACAGGTTGTGGAAAATACATATGCAGTCACACACCACTTGATCAAAGAGGAAATTTTTTGAAGAGACTAGGAGTATATTCAAAATTAGCACAATGAATTCTTTAAGAATATCTATGGAAGGAGAGGTTCCGAAGAAGAGACAATGAAGGACACTACTTTCTTTTTAAATTAAGAGGGTTACTTGAAGTATATTTGAACAAATTTCTCCCTAAGTAATTCTAGAATAAAAAAATGAAAATATAAATGAAAAAGTTTCTCTGTAATCTAAAATACTAAATTTTAAGATATAGAGAACTGTGTTCCATTTTTTCTTCTTATTTTTCTCATCTAAAATGGTTTATAGAGAATTTTATCCAAACATATATCTAATTTTAATAAAATCAGATAAAATGATGTAATTGTTTATAACAATTTATTATTGTTGATTGGTTAATTAATTGTCTCATGGAGAGGCTTGGGGGACCATGTCACAATCAAATTGTGACGTTTAGTCTACTATTCTCTAAAGTAGAATTATCTGGTGATAATTAGTTTTAGTTGTCTGTTTGATAATAAACATTTGATCCAACAATTAGTATCAGAGTCAAGATCTCAAGTATAATTCCCAGCATCATGATTTCCCATCGGATAGATATTACTGAGGGGGAAATGGTTGCATGATACATTAATTATCCTATGACGGAAGGTAGATAAGCCAAGTCACAATTGAATTATGCTCTTAAGTAAAAACTTTAGAACTAGTTTTAGATTTTGGCTTAATGATAGGCTATATAGATTCAACATTATTCTTTCTTCCACTTTTTGAAGAGTGGTGATGTAAAAGGACTTTACACTTTCTTCCAATCACAAATTGTGGTATATGGTAAGTTTGTCCGGTTTTATATTAATTATTCTGAAGGTTCCATGAACAATTATTTAGTAGTTAACGGTATAAAAGAAATTAAACTGAAAATGCATAAAAGTTAGTCTCATAAGAAATCAAATCAAAGATATTTATTAGAAATAAACTGCCCCTTCCTTTCAATCCAACACTCAAACAGACCCTGCTATCCTAGAAACAGCACATGATTAAACTCTTGTTTTTCCTCAGCGAGATAGCCAACACAAATATAGGAAGTCAGCGAGTGTGCACCAACAGCTACACAACAATATAGAACGCCCATGAAATTAATTACCTAACTAAATCTCAATGACGTTAAAATTCATTAACCCATACGTGAAAAAAAAAACATAGAATTCAAGTACACAAAACATACAATTCAGGTCTCCAACGCAAAATTATGCATAAAGCAAACAGCATTGATGAAGTATAAATGATATTCAGCTTCTCAGAAAGAGCAAACACAGCATTAAGTAGAACTATGAAAGGATAAACCTGAAAAAAACGAGTAATGTATCTTGACACATTACTGAATTGAAAAATTCTTGAGCCAGAAAAACCAACACTAACTATAATTCTCTTAATGAAGCAACATAACGCCATGTAAAATTGGGAAAAGGAGCCGAGGAAATAATAATAATAATGTTGCTTTGAAAACGCATGGTTCTAGATAGAAGTAAATGAAAAGAGAAGGGAATTGCAATGACAATTGAGTTATAACAACAGCACCGGAAGTAGAAGAGGACGGAGAGTGAGTGTTCCAAGGGTGAGTTCTTGAAGGAAACGGTGGAGACGAACAGAACATAGTCCTTGCGAACTCCATAGGAACGAGAAGAACAGCATAGTACATTAGAGTGGTGAGTTGGTAGCAGAAGAAGGTTGCAGCGTGATCATTGTGCAGAGGAAACGCAGGTGCTGTTTCCTTGCCACCATGGCGGAGTGTGATATCTAGAGAGAAACGGATAAAGAAGGTGGAAAAGCCTTCCCAAGAGACGTAGCCTATTTCGGACCTCTGAATTTCTTTGTTTTTCCGACACTGGATTAGGTTCTCCTTTTTATTTCTCATGATAATTCACAAAATATTTTTATTATTGTGTGAATGTATTATGGTGATTTTCCGTTTGGGTCGCCCCCAAAGGTAATTTCTTCCTGCACTCCTATAATTCCAACATACACCTCCATAAACTTAAAAATTTCAAATTTATTTATGATTTAGGATTTCCAGTTTCAATTCTAGGAATATTATACTGTATTTTTGTATTATGGAATGTTTTATTCTGGAATGTATAATTCAGACTACAAAATGAAAACACAAGATTTCATATTTCAAAATACAAAATTGTATTATGAATTATGTAATCTAAAATATACTTTTTATTTTGTATTTTAAAATATATATATGTATTTCATATAAACAACTTAAAATGTATTTTTGGAAGAGGGTTTGTTGGGTTTTGTAGATCCGGAAGAGGGTATAGGCAGAAGATAGGATAAAATTAAAAATAACAAGGATAAACTGATCATTTCACTACTTTATAAAAGTGCAAGCTGCAATTAAGAGTTTCAGAAAGAAAAGTTCGTGTACAAAACATTGCAGCCCAAAAATAAAAGGGTGTTTCACCCTACACCTCCAACACACTTCCAAAAATTTCTTTTTTAACTTTTTAGCATCTTATTTTCCACCTCCAACCTTTTAAAAATTTTACTTTTGTTTAATAAATATTTCTTTTATTTTATTCTCTTTCTTATTAAAGTACTCTCCACCACTTTAAAAATAATCTAATTTAATTTAAAATTTAAATATTATTTAATATAATTTTATATTTTAATCATTATTAAAATATGATTTATATATAATAATAGTTATATTAAAAAAATAAAAAATAAAATAATTAAAATAAAAATAATAATTAAATAAATAAATAAATAAAATAATAACAATAATATAAAATTTGGTTTAATATATTCAAATATATTAAATTATATTAAAATATTAAAATATTAAAATAAATTAAATAATTATTAAATTTTAAATAAAAACTAAAAATTTAAAAAACTTGTTTATCATATGTCAAAATCCATAAAATATGCTAATAGTTTTGTTTTTTATTTAAAATTTAATAAATATTTAATTTAATTTAATTTAAAATTATAATATTATTTATTATATTTTTATATTTTAATAATTATTAAAATATGATTTATATTTTTATAATAATTTTATTAAAAAAATTAAAATAATAATAACTAAAATAAGAGTAATAATAATGAAAATAAAAATAATATTCAAAATCATAAATCATATTTAAATAATTATTAAAATATAAAAATATAATAAATAATATTATAATTTAAAATTAAATTAAATATTTATTAAATTTTAAATCAAAAACAAAACTGTTAGCATATTTTACGGGGATTTTGATACGTGATAAACAAGTTTTTTAAATACTTAGTTTTTATTTTAA
>JAHCHA010008095.1:0-13195 GCA_027742795.1 Vigna hirtella
GATTATATTTTTATTCAACCGTAGATTTTGAAAGAAAAAGTTTAAAATATATTATTTAATTATTTGGATATTTTATGATATCTTGGTGGAATGAAATAAAAAAAAAATAGTGTGTTCAATGTCTTTTAAGAGGGGTAGGTGGATTGGGGGATGGTGTTTTATTAGAACGTATATGAAGTGTGTATATATAGATGACACTTTGTGTTGTTTTAATTTTAAACACTTCGTTGTGTTGCAATCTTTTATTTCTATGGATGAATGCAAACATGACATAAGTTTCCACTTCAAGAAAGTTCCAGCTAACTTCCTTCGTATATATATATATATTATTTGATTAATTCTTTCATGTAAAAATTTGATAATTTTTAATTGAAATTTTATTAAAAATATTTATTATTAAGTATGTATTTCGGTTAAATTGGTCTGAGGATCGGTAGTCCTTCCTTACTCTACTCTCTTTTGATCTTCAATCCTCTCTGAGCGACGTTCAAGTCAGATATGTTTCATAAAGAGGTCTATATTTTATTAGGATAGAAAAGAATGTCTTTACATGAGCCTTAACCCTATATCTATAGGGCTTATGGCAATCAAGCTCATTAATTCATATTTGATATGACAATAAATCCAATAATAGTTGCTAATATACCTGCTAATTGTCCATTAATACCATATTCTTGTGCAATATGATCTGTCAATCACTCATAAATAGCGTATATTCGCATTTAATATGGCCATTAAACGTATTAATTGATCATTAATGATATTTACCTTTCTTGATTAGTTTGTTTGACAGCCGGTCGGTTGCCAGGTATAGTACATTAAGCCCCCAAGCCCCGAGCAGCCGGGCAGTGTGCTGTGGTTTGAGACCGAATGGTCGAATACTTGTGACCGCTCGATTTAGGACCAGGAGCTCTCGGAGAGCGTTTCCTGGGTTTTGTGGATGAGGGTGAGAGTTCACGAACACTCTTCACCGCTCGGTTTAGGATCAGGAGCTCTCGGAGAGCGTTCCCGGGTTTTGTGGACGAGGGTGAAAGTTCACGAACTCTCTTTACCACTCGGTTTAGGACCAGGAGCTCTCGGAGAGCGTTCCCTGGGTTTTATGTCATCGCCCCGCAACTTGTGATTGGATGGAAATTGTCTGGCTTTATTCATACCAAGAGTGTAGACACGTAAGTCTTGTCAAGCTTGAACGTAGGACTAAACCCGGAACCTGCCAAGGTTGAAAGTACGTAGGACTGAACCTTCCTGAAAGTTCTCAAAACAAAAGACATGCCTTTAGAAATTATTATGGAATTTTGTACTCTTGTTGCAAAACCTGGTATTGATCTGAAATAGCAATGTCGAGGCCGAGCGCACGTTTACACGTCTGGTTCCTCGTGGTTTCATGGGGATGTCGCTCGGTCCCACGGTAGGCGCCAAAATGTTTCAGTTAAATTGGTCTGAGGGTCGGTCGTCGTTCCTTGCTCTACTCTCTTTTGATCTTCCATCTATGTTTCATAAAGAGGTCTATATTTTATTAGGATAGAAAATGATGTCTTTACTTGGGCCTTAACCCTATATTTATAGGGCTTATGGCAATCAAACTCATTAATTCATATTTGATATGACAATAAATCAAGTAATACTTGCTAATATGCTAATTATCCATTAATACGTGTAATATGACCTGTTAATCACTTATAAATAGCGTATATTCGCATTTAATATGACCATTCAACGTATTAATTGACCATTAATGATATTTATCTTTCCTGAATATGTCTGACATCCGGTTGGTTGCTAGGTATAATACAATATTAATTGAGTGATATGTTTTGTTTGATCTTTTTAATGTAAAATGAGAAATATTAATTTCTATTACTTTAGTTTACTTGAAAGCATGAACGAAAAAAATATTATTATCAGTTACATCAATAGTGGTATTGACCATAATCCTTTGGTTGTGCATAAATTTATTGATATGTAAAATAATTTTGTTATTTAATATGTTTTAAATTAAAATAATAAAAGTTATTTATTATTTTATATTAACTGAAATATCGACTTATCTTAAAAAAAACTAAAATTTTTAAGACATTGAAATAAGTTAGTCAAATGACTGACTAAGATAACATCTACACAATCAAAACAATGAAAAAAATTAAAGATAACATCTACACGATCAAAATAATAAAAAAATTGAAAAATGGATATTCAATTAAAAGTATAAAAATTTTCAGTATTCAACAGAATTTTTTTTTAATAAAGAATGCATTCAAAATAATTAAATCTATGATAAATTTGACATTAATTAAATCTTACAAATAAGAAGAATAATGATGAGTTTGAGAAATAAACTTTTAATTACAGGTTATTAAATGATTTAATAATGAGTATAATATATACCAATTATTTGATTTTCAATAGTAAGTACTTAACTTTTCTTTGAGTTATCATCGGTACACATGACTTATTTATTGGAAAATGCTATAAAATTACGACGTCTTACTCTTTTGTCTACCATATTATTCATTTATTTAATAAAACTACTTATCCTAAATTTAATTTGTATTATCCAGCTTGTTTAAAAAAAATATACACGCTGCATAGGAAAGCAGAAACTCCCAAAATAATAAAGGGAATCTGAAGTGAGGTGGATCAAAATTCTTCCGTATTCTATTCCCTCCAGGATCGTATTTATATGTTTTCTTACATTTACGTATATTTATTAATTAACTATATAATCCTTCCTTCATATCCTTTGACCACCAACAAAGATGTAACGTTAAAAGTTTTTATAATTTTTTCTATTGATTTTAGTAATATAATAATATTTTAACACAAAAATTATAATTTGTTATTGTTTCAAATTTTAGATATATTTTAACTTTCAATTTTTAAATATTAATTAATAAATTTATATATTTTAATTTAATAATATTAATTATTTTTATGTGTTAAGTATGATATTTGAGTTGGAAGATGTAAAATAGTGTAAGGAAAATCTAAAACTTACTGTTAAAAAATTTATTATAAAAGAAATATATTTATTCACTTTTTATTTTTTAAGTTTAAAGATTAAAGTGTCGTCAAAATTTAAAAACTAAAAACATTATTAATTTAATATTGTATTTAGTTTATGGCTAAAAATGTTTGTAGTTCTTATCTAGGATGCTAAATTAAAATCCGTTTATACTCCAAACATTTTAAATGAATATATTTTGATTTCCAAACTCTTCACATAAATTAATATTTTTATTTTAGTTTAACAAATATTATCTTTTTGTTTTTTGGATAAAGTTTCATATTAACATTTGAAATAAAATGTGTTAAAATAATATAAAGAAATGAAATTTTATCTTAAAACGTGACACATAAAAGAATTTAAAATAATTAAATTAAAAATTATATCTATTAAGAATTTAGTTAAAGAAAAAGAAAAAGGGAGTGATAGTACCTGCACCGGATATATGTTGATGGAGAGTGGATATGCTTCCAGCTACACATTCCAGATCTGAATTATTTGGCATTATAATGTTGACTAAATCAAGATTTTGCTTTGTTTTATTAATATGGTGTGAAAGCTACTTAATCATTACAAATATTAATATGCGAAATTCAGCGCAACGAGATCGTGATTCGTGAATGAGATGTATACGATTCATTCACTACTCTCAATTACCAGTACTTCATTATACTTTCTTAACATTACTTTATTCCCATTGAAGTGCTCATCTATCATGGCAAAACAATGTAATTGGTTCAGGAGATACAACCTGTTTTTTTATAACTATGTGTACTACTTGTTTAGTGAAAAGTGTCTATACATGCGATCCTTGTTTCCCTTTTATATTAATGGATTTATACCAATTGTGATTACATTTTGATTTGTAGAATCAACTAGCTGTTAGACATTTGAGATGTTTATAATTGTAGAAAGCTAACAAAATGTCGTATAAACCCTAGAACAAATCTAGCATACCATTTTTTTTTCCCAGAAGAGGCATCCAAAATATATGAGATGCAGAAGGGACAAAAGCAATAGGTTCTAAGTACAGTTTAACTCAATTTTTTATTCAACACATTAAGTATTTGGTTGGAAGAAAATAAAAGTATTTGTTTCCTCTTCACTAAAAAAATTATTCTTAGCCCACTGATTTTATTTAATCCTTTAGGTACATAAAGCAGTAGGTTCATTTTTTCTTTCACCCTTTTTTGCTTGTGACTGAAAAAAGTTTACCTCTCCAGTTTCTGTTAAAATATTCTCTCTTTTAACTAGAGTGATGGCCCTGAGGGCTAAAAAAACCTACATAATAAAAAAAAAAATTAAGTATTGCTCCCTCTATCACCCCAAGTGTTCCTGCACCTCCTAATTATTTTCTTTTATTTCAAAAATACTCTATATCTTTTCACTATTTTTTTTATTCTAAAAGTACCCTACACCTTCCCACTATATTCAACCATCTTTATCTTTCTCTCTCAACATTAATCGAGCATTCACATGACTCAAATTTAAACTTGTAATATATTGCAAAATTTTATTTACACTTTTCCTTAAATAAGTTTGATTCAATCTTATTTTCACTGTTCAATATATTTTTTTTTCTTCATATTACTTAATAAATGGTAAAATTTTGTTCTAAATTTCTAGAAAAATGTTTATATATGTGTGTTTTTTTTTTACATTTAATATCTATAATTTTTAACATTATATTATGTTTTAACTTACCGACATGTTTGACTCAAATAACTTGAATAAAATATTTAATTTATTAGATAAATAATATAAAAATATTATTAAATACTTAAAATATAAAAGAAAAGTTATTTGTTAAAGATTTGGAATTTATTTAGTTCTTTCGTCATATAAAGTTAGTATATAATAATAATATATTATTTACTATTAATATTATTATGTTTATTATTTTGTATTTGCATTTAAAAGTTTTATAAAATGAAAGTGGTAGAAACACTAATATTGAAGTTTCCTCTGAATTTTATATTTTGCAATATATCACAAGTTTAAATCTAAGCCATATGAATGCTCCAGCAGAGAGAAAGAGAAAGATTGTTGAGGATAGTGGGGAGGTGTAGGGTATTTTTGGAATAAAAGAAAATAGTGAAGAGGTGTAGAGTATTTTTGGAATAAAAGAAAATAGTGGGGAGATGCAGAAGCACTTGGAGTAGTGGAGGGAGCAACACGCAAAAAAATTTCTTATTGAAAAAACCCTTAGAGCCAAATATCCACAAAGCTCTAGGGTTAGCCCACGAGCCTTCTTTTTAGCATGAGAAAACTATAATAATAAATCACAAATCTAGAAATAAAATATTTATAATCTCAACACCACTGCTTCGTAAACGTTGTTTCTGCTTGTTCTGACCCTTATGATTATTGTTCTCTTCACCAAGTCTCTCAATTTTCATCACATCATTTGCAGCCACAAATTGAACTTCCTCCAGTTCTACATAGTTATCAAATTTAGAATCATCGTCCTCTTCTTGCTCAGGATCATCAATTTCAAATTCCTCATACTCCTCTTCTTGATGATGCTTGAGTGGAGAAAAGGGATCCTCCAGTCTTCTGCTGACGAATTCCAGCGATTTGATCATACCGCTCAGCTAATGATTGATGCGTTCTATAGAAGTCTTCAACCATGCTCACAAGCTGTGGTCTCTTCTTGTAATACATCTCAGCACGTTCGGCAAAGGAACCTGCATCTTCTTCAACTAGTTTTGACATTGCCTTTGTCTTCACATTTAGCTCTGCCATAAAAAGCATAGTAAAATCACTTTCCATTACAAGCATTGATTTGTTAATCCTTGGCTTCTCATCAATAAATGTAGAGTCACAATAAATTCAGTCAATGAAGAACACGAAGAGTCGAGGAGTGATTGTCGCCGGCGGAGCTCGGACTGCAGCGAGGCTCATGGCCTGCGCGGTGGTTAATGGTCTTCGAATTTCAAATCCTTGATTCCCTTTTCAATTCACTGTTTCTCTTACTCTTTTTAATCCCTAATCTATTATTTTAACATAAATCATTTCAATTTTGTCATGTCATAATTATTTAATTAAATAAAAATTCTATATAATCAAACAATTAACATCAGCATAAATTGGCTCAATTTTAAGCATATGGACCAAATTTTGACACTTCAAAAAACGAAGACTCACTTAACATTTTCTTACAAATACGAGGATCATCGAGAGACTTTAAACCTTTTTTTAGATTTTACTTTGTTTTGGTCTTTTTAATTATTATTATTATGTTATTTAAAAAAAATTATTTTATCAGATGTTGAATCAATATTGAATCACATGTCAAAGTAATTATCAGAATCATAATAGTTTATATATTTCTTATTTTAATTTTATTCATAATTGTTTATATATTTTTTGTTTTGATTTTATTCATTCCTATATTTTTTAAATTGAACAATTTAATCCTTTTCAAATTAAGATAAAATTGGATTTCTATGTAAATGTTATAAAGATAATTTTATTAAATATTTTTAACAATATTAAATTTATTTAAATTCATATTTCACGTTAAATTTTATTTAAAATTTGTTTTAAAATTTTAAATATGTTTATTTCAAATTGTTATAAAATTATTTTAAAATTTTACATTTAAATTTATAAAATTATTATTTTTAAACTATTTATAACATTTGTATAGAAATTATTAATATGTAATATTATACAAGTATTTAAAATATAAATTTATAAAAATTCAATGTAAAATATAAATTTAAATAAACTTAATCTTATTTAAAATATTTAATAAAAATATCTTCATAATATTTATACAGAAGTTAAATTTGATCTTTTAAAGGTAAAATTGTTCAACATAAAAACAGAAATTAAATTTGAATTGAATCAAAATAATAATTATAATACTAATTTGAAATGTGAAATTTTTTTTATAAAAAAAATTAAAAATTAAAAAGAAAATAAAAGAATCACAACTGACACATAACCCATATTTAATACCACCTACATTTACCATTGATAGTATAATACTAGCAGAAAAACTTAATTATTACATATTTTCAAAAATAGAAATTCAATTAAGACAATAAAAATATAAAGACTTAAAAATTTTCAAAACAACTATAACTAACAGACTATCTTAACCCAAGAAAATCTTAAATGTGAGATGATTTCACAATTCTCCAAATTCTAACTAGGCCCATGATATAAATTTTATACAATAGATTGTACAAAGTGTATTCTGTTATCACCTATAAACTCTGGGCTCTTTTCATCGAATGTATTGATCATGGACCTAGGAGAAAATGAGTAGGGAATTTACCATCAAGTAGACTACATTTAAATCTAGAAAAACGGGTTAGAAGTTGTGTTCGCTGCATGAATAATGTCAATTATATTACCTAAAAAAGGAAACGATTCAATTAGAATAAATCGTATCATACATTAATTCCAAAACTCCACACTTATTTGTAGCATTGCCGTAAAAGACAGGTAAAAAGGTTCCTCAAAAATCTCATTTTACCATCTATACTCAGAAAACATGAATGCAGAAGTGAACGTATCATGAAAACCAGCTCTTTTTAATCAGTAACGATAAACGGATCCACATCCCCTAGCTCCGCAACCAATGGTTTCAAATCATCAGTATCTTCGTCTTCTGGGGCAAAGTAAGTTGGGAAAGGAAGCAGAGATATGTCAGGTTTTTTGTATACAGCATCTTTTATAAAAACAAAGTTCCCTGTAGCTCCTGGGACCTGTTGTGCACATCATACAAAGAGAAATAAGTCATCGCTAATGAAGCCAAAATCCAATTTTTTTAGTGACTTAATAGACAACTGTGAACCATAAAGCTGCAAATCACCACAAAATTTGCGTAAGTAATTTAGCTTAAACATCAAATTAAAATTTCTGTAGCAGTATTACTATGTGAATTGATTCTGATTTGAATTTTCAGGAAAAAATTTAGACATCAACGCTATGTCTGATGTTACGAGCAGATATTTTTTACCCTTAGGCTCTAATCTGAATGTCATAAAAATAGAAAAAAGAATTTACCTGGCCTTTCACCCACATCAAATTCCTTGCTGGATCAATTTTATAGACCCATACACTTTTAACAGTTCTTTGTTCTCCACCCATTCGCCCAGCCATCTTTTTACCTTTAAAAACCTGAAGGGTAATATAAAGCGTGTTTAAATCAATCATCGAGCAAAAATTATTGTAACCGAATTACTAACTTACTTAAGATTAAAAACAAAGAAATATATTTTCAAGGGCTTTAAGAGACTCCTTTCATAATCTTTTATTTATAATGAAAAACTGATTCAATAGTACATGAAAGATTAAGGGACTGTATTAGACACTTAGGTACAGAACTAGGTACGGCTATAAGTACAATTAAAAACTAGGTTTAAAAACCTGAAGGGTAATATAAAGCATGTTTTAATCAATCTTCGAGCAAAAATTATTGTAACCGAATTACTAACTTAAAATTAAAAACAGAGAAATATATTTTCAAGGGCTTTAAGAGACTCTCTCATAATCTTCTATTTATAATGAAAAACTGAGTCAATAGTACATAGAAGATTAAGGGACTGTACTAGACACTTAAGTGCAGAATTAGGTACTGCTATAAGTACAATTAATAGATTGTCTAACACACTACACCCTACTTAGGCTTAATGATGATGATTATTCTAACAAATTTATTCAAGGAACTAAACAAACATATCGATCTAAAAGAGCACAACTTACCCTTCCCGGACCAGTTATATGACCAACAGAACCAGCGCTTCGATGGGACAATGAAGCACCATGGGATGCTGGACCTCCCTTAAATCCATGCCGCTTCATCACACCCTGGAAACAAAAATGATATTTAAAATTGACACTTACGATTTGAAGAGATCCACAAAACTGGAGGACCATTTTAGTGCCTTTTTTACTCACATTGAAGGATTCTCCGCAGGTACACAGAAAATATAAATAAAAGGAAAACAACATGATAATACACAGAAACAAAGCGCAGATACATCTATAAACTTCCATACATGCACAAAGTAATATACTTCTAAAGAAAAAAAGATAAAAACAATATTTAACATGAAGGAAAGGGAAAAACACCTGAAAACCTTTTCCTTTGGTTATTCCAGTGACATCAACATACTGGCCGGGAACAAAATGGCGAACATTAAGTGATGCTCCAACAGGAAGAAGTGCATCCTCTGTCACTGGAAACTCCTTAAGCTTTCTCTTCATTGGAACTCCTTGCGCCCTAAAATGACCAACTTCAGGCTTGGTCAAATGCTTTTCCTTCTTATGTCCACAACCAATCTAACTAGAAACAAAACAGCAAAAAAAGTCTATAATTAGATACACTCAAACGCTTAAAAACATCACTGTAAAAACCAAGGCATAGCTAAATGGACCACACCGCAAAATATTCAAACTGCTTAAACAGTTTAATAACCCAAACCCGTTTTCTTAAACAAGTTCATTAAATTGAGCCAGCTTTCAATCCAATTTGTTTATTTGGTTCTAAGCTGCAAACAGACCCAAAACAATCTAACGATCTTTAATGAACAGTAGTACAACTGTCAGTAATGACTGCACCAACTTGAATATTGGCTTATTTTAATTATCATTTCTGTCCATCCTAGTGCATTAAACTGCAGTTGTTCATGTACATCTATTCATAGAACTCCACCAAGAATGTACACTATCTAAAAAATTGAGACTTAGACTGGCTATTAATTTTCCTATCATTTCTTTGAGATTATAAGGCACCACAAGTCCATAAAGTTGTTGCTTATGCAAATCCGGGGAAAAGTGAACCACAGACATATGGTTGTTACCATTCTGTACAAACTTAATGTTACTCAGGTGAACCTTAAATTCCAAATACAGACAACAAATACACTAGAAGAAAAAAACAGGTTTTAGAATGAGTAACTAGAAGGGAAGAGAGGTGTACCTGGAGAGAACAAAAACCTTCTTTCTCTGGGGTCTTAACCTGAGACACAATGTTATCATCCACCCAAAGCACAGTGATTGGGATTCTAGCACCCCATTTATCCCAAAGCGCACTCATTCCACATTTTACCGCTATAAGCCCAGTTCGCTTGGAATCAGGGGTCATCAAACCAGGTTTTGGATCAATAATCCGAGTCTGAATCTCTGCATCAGAACTAAGAAATCGGAGCGATGAGGGTGAATTGACGGCAAAGCGCTGCAAACGGGAAACAAAGCCTCTCGAAAATGCAAGCATGGCAGAGCTACAGAAACAGAAAGAGAAACAGATCTGCGTAAAACAAAGTGAATCAACATGCTAAGAACACATGTTATTAATCGTGTCACCACCACTTGTTGATGTATAGAAATTTCAATTATCGCAAACATATCCATGTATAGAAATTACACTGAGGAAAACAGATGTAAAAGGAGATAATTTACTCTCTTTACCCTTGCACTGTTTAACATAACTGTATCACGTCTGCGTGTAGTAAAGAAAATATTTGGTCAAGGAAACTGTATATGACATTATACAACTCAAAATTCCAGGGGGTGTAGGAAAGGACTCTGACCAGATACACCAAAAACTGAAGTCTAAATAGGACACTACTTTCCTTTTCAAAGTTACCAAACCACTCCCAACTTACAACATAGTGTTATCTTACATATTCGATGAACAAACTGTCAAGTAGAAGGTCAGGTGTTCACTTATGCACATATAAACCCCAAAGAAAGATGCAGCAATTCTCAGCTTATTGGAAACTTCATAAGGTGGGACTGTATTGGGTGGTTTATTGTCCAAGTCCTAGAAAAGCTCCACCCTATTTAACTTCTCGTTTGAATTCAATTTCTGATTTTTACCCCATTCTGATCAAAATTATAATATCTCAAGCACTTATGGACGAAGCTCCGAGAAGAGGACGGAACGAAAAACACAGTAAAATCACGTTCCATTATTAAACTACATATGAACAAAAAGGCCAGGACATCATGCGCATGACCTCATAATCCAACTAAGCTTCCACTCCTAGAAAAAGAAATATAATCCAACTAAGCACTAATTGCTAGAGCTAACAAATGCATAGGGACAAAGTCAAAAGGGAGTGAGAGAAAAAGGTTTTAAAAAGTGAAGCTCATGAAATATAAGAAAACAAAGATTTTTCATTTTTCTAAATCAGTACTTTCTAAATATATTTCTATAAATCACTTAGTTTGACTAATCTTTTACATATGGAAGAGTTTCAATGCTATATTCGTAACAGGGAAACAATGCTATATATGAATAAATCTATTCCATATAGAATAAAATCCCAAAGGAGTTTAATAGCTTGAAAGGTTAGGATTGGAGTGAAATTATTTGTTTAATGTATAAAGTTTTTGTACTTGGTTTTTAACATAACTGTGTTGCCTATCATATTAGCATTGATGATTATCTGCTGCATTTTTCTAGTACCTTTCTTTGTTTTTAAAATTCAATAAGAAAAGAAATACAGAAGTTTAATTTCTGCATAGGCAAAGGGAATGAAAACTTCACTGTTTCATATCCATGGGAAACTTATAAGCTTTATATAAAAGTAACTGTATTGCCTTATGACTAATCACTGAAATCATGGTTTAAAACTATACCAAAATAGTAAGAACAACAAATAAAAAGTAAACATCACAAAATAACAAGTAATAGGTATTATACATCACAAAGTAAAAATATTTTATTTAGTAACAACTACTCCACACCAGCAGTCCTAAACACATCATTAATATGCCAATTTTTGTATGATACGTTGCTATCCTATTTCTCCTATAATGTAGGATATTATACAGAGAAAACATGTAAAAGGGATTGAAATTGGCACAAATATAACAAGAGCCTACATCAGTCAGTAAGCCTACATCATGCTAGATAATTGACACTCCTAAACCGAGAATAAGAATTTCTACAATATTCCTATGTTGAAGAAAAAACCGTTACAACTACAAAAAAACACTGTTAAATCTATTTTCAATTCATGTCAAAACTGCTGATAAATTTTTACTTGTTATATACATCAAATAGCAATTTCTGTTTCAGCGACAGATATAGAATAAGCTGAAAGATTGATGTTGGCATGAAAAAGGGTTTCAAAATTAAGAGGAAGAAGGCCAAACAGAGCACTGGCAGTGGAAAATTGAAGAGAAAGGTCTGTTTTCATGGACTAGGCACCTTGATCTTCAGTCCTGAAATTTATAACATTATAAAATTTATAACTCAAGGTTGAGTCAGCGCAGCATCAAGTAAAGAAGCAGCATTTTACATTATTTTACATTTCACAAACATTTCAGCTTTTACCCTCTTATGCCCCCACATAACCCTTAACTTTTCCACGAAGGCACGGGTTAAGGGTTCATATATAGGAGATGTCTTTTGTCCAAAAAATTATATCATTATCACCATTTCCCACCCTTTGAATCCTTTTGTCAAACAGTACATAAACCACACATTATTTCATAGGAAAACTGAAAACTGCGTTACAACAATCCTTAGAAAAAACACGGAAAGTATTTGAAAGAAGCTAACCTGATTCTTCTTCGCTGCCTGTACCACCGCTGCCGTCAAGCCGTTGAATCCACTTTGTGCTGTCGTCCACTGTATGCTGTCGTCCACCGTGCGCCGCCGTCTGTCGTCAACTCTGTGTTGCCGTCTGCCGTTGCTGTTCAGCGCTTAAGCAAATGTTTCTTCATCGATGAGAATAGTTCAGATGATGTTGTGGGAACACGGGGCTAACCCGACCCTAATTCAATCAGATCCCATTCATTGGGGTTTTTGGGCTAGAGGCTTTAGAAAAGCCCCATCAGGGATGGGTCAAAGAAAATGGGTCTACCTATAGAAAAGGTCAGGGCTGGCCTTAGGGCTAAAAGAAGCATTCTACACCTCCAACATCTCATCCTACACTTCCAAAAATTTTATTTTTAATTTTTTAACCTCTCATTTTACACCTTTAACTTTTTCTAAAATTTCATTTTTAATTTTAATAAATATATTTTTATTTTATTCTCTTATTAAAATCACTTTAATAAATATCTTTTTATTTACTTCTCTTTCTTATTAAAGATATTTTACACCACCTTAATAATAATCTAATTTAATTTAAAATTTAAATATTAGTTAATATAATTTTATATTTTAATAATTATTAAAATATGATATATATTATAATAATAATTATATTAAAAAAT
>JAHCHA010008097.1:0-13606 GCA_027742795.1 Vigna hirtella
ATGGAGGTGCAAGAAGAAAATGTCCTAGTTTGATTGGTAGAAAAGTGTGACTGAATTATTATAAATTCTTATATTTGAGTTTGACTTCTTTAAAGTAGTCAAATTTAGTGACAACTCTAAATTTCTTTCTACAATCTTGATCATCATTCATTGTGCACAAAATGACTCCAAGCAACTCTTCTTCAAACTTTAATTTCGTGCATTAGTAATTTATTTGTAACAATATTAGCATTTAGTTGACTAATTTCTTCAAAAAATCAATAATTCCCTCGTTACTCACTTAAAGTTATTTTTGAAATAATTTATTTTTTCTTCTTTTTCTATAAAATAAATCGACACCAAAAATAAAATTAAACCTTAGAACAATATCATTTTAATAGAAAGTTTCAGTAGATCTCATTTCCACTCTACCAATAGTGCTTGACATAATATCTTTCTTTTCTTTTCCATTTTCTCTTCTCAAGCCAAACCTTTTCTTCCGAATTATCTTCACCCATATTCACATTCAAACCAAGCAAAATCAAAAGGTGAAGAAATTAATTACAAATAATTAAGCTTAATCTAGAATTACTTTTTCACATAGGAAAGAACTGAATCAAACTTATGCTATTAAAATCCCATATAGACAATTGAACCAACATTTGAACAACAAACTTATTGCATAGACAAAGAGGAAATTAGTTTCATCCCCACCATGATAAATTTGAAAGTTGCCATTTTAAATTTTATTTCTTCAAAGGGAGTAGTTTTAAAAAGACTTACCACGAAGAACAAAATGAAGCGATGAACATCGTGGAGAAAGCGTTGAAGTTTAGCGGTGCAGGGTGGCGGAGCAGTAGCGGCGGTGACTGGAATGGAGGCACCAACGCGCATGAGAGGATGCTTCGCCTAAGAGCAATGGACGAACAAAAGCTTCGCCGCAGAGAGCAATGGAGGTGCGACCAGGGAAGAAAATTTTGTCGTCGGTGAGGAGAGAGATGCGCAAGGCGGCGACGAAGGTTGAGGCGCGAGAGAAGGAGGTAGAGTTGCGCAAGGTTGACGCACGATAACGGAGAAGGAGAAGAAATGGAAGCGAGCCGACAACGCAGATGGAGGCGCGACGACGGAGTGGAGAGGGGGGGCGGCGAGGGAAGTGGTCAGTGGTAGAGGAAGGGTAATGTCACAGAAGAAGAAGAAGAAGACATCTCGCGTATAACACTTGCTATTTTGGACTCTTAAATCTAGATATTACCTCGGTTAACCAAAGTAACCAAATCAGAAATAGGATACTACCTCGGCTATTCCAAAGACCGAAGCATAAACATTTCAGTAAATGTATTTTTTAAATTAAATTGGGCTATATGCTTCGGTTAGCCGCCCACCCGAAGCGGAAACTACTCTATGGCCTCGGTTTCAAGCAACCGAGGCAGTTTCGTTCTGTTCAGAGTGTTGTTCAGAATGTTTAGATATTCAGATTGTTGTTCAGAATGTTCAGAGGGAGCAGGCTCTACTGCCTCGGGTGACTGCCAAACCGAGGCAGTATCGTTCTTTACTTAGTGGCAGCAGGGCAACATGGGCAGTAGGCACGAGAGCAAAAAGTGCAGCAGGCTATATGCTTCGGTTTTGAGGAATAACAGAAGTCGTATCTCTGTCTCCAAAAAGGTTGTCAGCTTGAAGGTCAAAGTTTGGTAATTTTGAAAACTTGTATGCTTCGGTTAGCTCTAGGAACCGAGGCAGTATTTGTTTTAGGCTCCGATTGGTTGTAAGCCGAGGCATATAGTGTGTTCAGATTTAAATTATTGCCACCACGTTTTCATACGCTTCAGTTTTGATGAAACCGAAGCGTAATGTGCGAGTTTGAATCTCCTTTTTTTACTAGTGAAAGCAACATCGTGACACCGTTCCAAAACAAAGTAATTGGAGAGCAAGTCAGAAGCTATGACTTATCCATGCAGATATGTGTGGTCCCATCTCTCCAACATCTAATAGCAACAAAAGGTATCTTCTACTATTCATTGATGATTATAGTAGAAAAACATGGGTGTATTTTTTGGCAGAAAAATCAGAAGCGTTATAGTCTTTTAAATGTTTTAAGATTATGATTGAGAAAAAGACTAAAATGTCTATTAAGTGTTTGCGCACAGATAGAGGGGGAGAATTTCATTCTACAGAGTTCCATGATTTCTGCAAACAAAATGGGATCAAAAGGAAATTGACCACTACTTATACTCCACAACAGGACATAGTCGTCAAAAGAAAAAACAGAATAGTGATGAATATGATTTGTTCATTTCTATCTGGTAAAAATATTCTTAAGTCTTTCTGGTCAGTGGCAGTGAGCTGGACCATTTATGTCCTTAACAGATCTCCTACATTAGCTGTGAAAGATGTAACACCGCAAGAATCATGGAATATAATAACGAAACCCTCAGTTTCTCACTTTCGTGTCTTTGGATGTGTAGCCCATATGCACTACCTTTTGTTGTGCATGTTCACCTACATATGCTCCTTGTTTGTTGTTATATTTGCTTTTTACTTTTCATGGAGAGAGAAAGTTTGTCATTGGTTGTTTTTTGCATGATTTGGAAAGAGAAAACATTTCTTTTGGTCCTTTCACGTAACTAGCATAGAAGGGGTTGCTTTCCTTCTTTTAAAGTTTGTTTTCTCTTCCTTACATTGGTTTCGAGAATGTGCTCACGTGTGAATGAAATTTTGAGAAGGCGTGGTCGTTATGATATGTGAAAGTTCTAGGGGGTTAGCTTGACTTCCCTTTGCCTCCTTTTAATGTGGTTTATGTTACATAGTATAGAGGGCAAAGAATAGGGTTGCTTGATTTGTTTTATTGCATTTCAATTGCATGGCTCACATTCTCGACATTTTCCTTTGGTGGTCTTAGTGTTTCGATTTAAGAAAAAAAAATGTATCCATCCTTGCCTGAACCATGAGTTGGTCTTAGGGGTTGTTGGAGAAGCCCTTGGCTGTGTAAGTTGCTCCAAAGAAGGATTTTTATTTCCAACCTTTCATTGTAAGATATAAATCATTTTGGGTATCTTTAATACTCTTAAAAACCACCATTTACATCCATTAAAGTTGGTTATTATTAGAGGTAATGAGAAGTTAAGAAATGAAGAAATTGTAGTTAGTTGGTAAGGTGAATTTCGGGTAACCTAGGGGTTGTTGGAGTAGGCATTGGTTGAGAGTGAGATTAGTGATAATTAAGTGGTAGAAGACGGTTTTTGTACTAAAGTAGGCAAATATGAGCTAGAAATTACGAGAATAGACAAAAATTTTCGCAATTACGAGAATAGGCAAGTCGTGGGGGGCCTAGACGACTTCAAATGAAGAAATTGTGCTCCCCCTGCACGACTTCACCTTGTAGCATTGACCAGGGGTGAAGTCGTGCACCCCAAAAACGACTTTAGGTCGTTGTACTGGATTACCAAGCATTGTAATCGATAACCACGTGCTGAAGTCGTGTAGGGAGGGCACAACTTCACCTTGTATAGGCAAAAATGACTCTTGTAATCGATTACACCATGGTTGTAATTGATTACCAGCATGTTATGTGGGCAAAAACTCACTGGTAATCGATTACAACCAGAGAGTTTTTGTGTTGAATGAAAGATCTTTTTTTTGGGTTATTGAGATGTGTAGTTATTTTAATTTTTGTAAAAGCACATGGTTCTTGATGACATTGATATGTATTGTTATGTTTAGGATGAGTAATTTTTTGAATGTAAATACAAATGGAAAGGATAAGACAAAGTCATAAATGAAATTTGAACTATTTTATTGAATTGAAAATGCATTACAGAAGCAAAAGGTAAAAATAAAATAAGAAGAAAATACAATGAAATTGAAATCTATCTATGTAGAAGATTCGCCATGTGGACCAAAATGACGACGTAGATACTACATGTCTTGCTCGAGATGTTCAACTCGAGCATCAATTGTATCGAAGCGATTACCAATATTTAGCTCCAATTGTTCAAATCTAGCATTCATATTATCATTCATAGTATTGAAGTTCTCCCCAACAAATGTTCGGAGATTATTGATCCCCCTCATCACGTCATCAAATGAAGAAGTTTGTTGTTGAAGAAGGGGCGGTGGTTGTAGCTGAGGAGGTGCTTCATTATGGCGTTGACGAGGAGGAGGAGTATTTTTGTGGACCCATATGTTGTCATGTTTTTTTTTAAAGCCAAATGACTCTATCACTTCTCCCGCTATTCTCATCTTCCTTTTTCGTGGGGCAGGTGATTCATCATCCAATGGAATTTGAAAATGTTGCAGGATATGGGTGACAAAAAATGGATAGGGTAAAGGAGCCGTTGGCCTCAAAGCCTTCTTCGTCCTATATCGGATGAGATGACTCTAGTTTATCTGCTATGTCGTCATTATAATCCACATTAAAAGTATATCTTTCTCGGTAACCTGTGCAAAGTTAGAAACATGTGGAAACAAAATACGACATATAACATAATGTAATATTCTAGCCTCAACTGTCATAGAGCCAACTAGAATTCTACACGTACGGGTTTGTATGGCAAACAAATCAAGTCTCTTGCTACATCAATACTGTATTAATCCTCCCTTCGTCAAATAATTTACCTTCAAAATTCAGCCAAGCGGATGGGAGGTTGGCTATGGAAGCCAATAGGCTGAGTTTGATATTCATTTAACATTTTTCACCTCAGTCTTAACGGTTCCATTGTCAGAAAACTTGAGGTTGCTATAAAAAACATGTACTAAATCAGGGTAGTGGTGTACACAATCACAGGCAAAATCATCCAAACCCAGATTTGTCAACATGTGGAAAAACTCAAAAAAATTTCCGTTAAAATATTCTTCATCAAGAAATTTTGGCTCAATAAGGTGACAGTCAAAGAAAAGTGAGAAAAACCTTTCTGACTGTGCAGGGGTCGAATAAAGAAGATTTGGGCGTGGTTGAGTCGGTGACGGTTGTGGTGAGGGTGAGGGGGAGCTTTCACTCGGTGAAGGTTGACGGCGGCGACTTCCCCCACGTGAGGAAGATGAGTCCCTAACCGTTTACCTCTTTGAAGATTTCGCCATTTGAGATTTCAATCGGTGTAAATTGAAGAGAATTGAAGGGGGATGGGAAAATGTTGTTTAGAAGTGAAATGAGTAGAAGAATGGGTGATTTTTTTACGTTTGGGAGGTGCTGCAATGGAGGGCAGCCGCTGTTCTGGTAGGGAGAAGGCTAGGTGTGCGTGAGGAGAGAAAAAAAGTTGAATTTATAGGGTTAGGGTTTCATTGTAATCAATTAAAGAGTTTCTGTAATCGATTACAAGAGGCTCTGGTAATCGATTACAAAGACCTTGTAATCAATTACAAGATAGTTTTTTGTATAGACAGACATTGTAATCGATTACAGATACCCTGTAATCGACTACCAGAGAGTTTTTGGTTAAAATACATTTGTTTTTTATTTTTGTTTTAGTTGAAATCATTGTACAATATAATTTATGTATATAATTTTTAATTTTTGTATAATTGATAATAGAATTTAAAATCTTTGATATAGATCTTATTTTGAGGAATTGGATTTCAATTTATATTTATTATTGACATGTAAAATAGCAAAACATAGTAGCACTAATTACAAATATAGAAAATGATAACTTTACTTAAAACTGAAAAATTATTACAGAACATTAAAAAATATTATTACAATCATCTGACTTCAAGTCTTAAAGAGTCTTAAACAGTTTTAAACAAAATAAAGAGTTTTAAACATTACAAATTATTATCAAAATTAATATATGAATCTTCTTCTTCTTTGTCTGTATTCGTCTGTGTCAGTACAATCTTTGAGATCCTCATAATGTGCAGCTTGAGTTGGAGGACGAATATCTATTGTTTGGACGAAAAGTTCAATATACTCAGAAGTATTTGGACGTCTCACAAATCTGTCAATAGTTTGTGCTTTTTCCCAACATTCAATCATCTGTGCATTATCATAATCACATTTTATTGAAGTTGTATCATGAATGAGGTGGTTGTTACGTACCTTTACTGGACAACAATAATCAATATACGTGACAACTTTTCTGTCTCCACATTGGACAATTTCACTTATTTGAGTTAGGAGTTCATTGTATGTTGAATTGTGATTGATTGAGTGTTAAGTTTTGCATCTGATCGGAATTCAAGGTCGTACCCAGACCGAATTTCTATTATTCCAGCGCCTTTTAGTGGACCTCCAAAATATATTATTGCCGATGAGTTAGGAGTTTGAGTTGTGCGTGTCGCAATTAAAGAGGATGCATTTGTTGGATTCATAAGAGTAATGATTTCGTTCGGAGATCTTACCCAAGTAACATACTATTCTATAACTGCGTTAATGGGAAAGTGAGACTTACATGTTATCATTTGTGAGACATCTTCGTCTGATCGTAGCTTAATTGCTTCATATGAGATTGTTTGTTCACCATGGATTGTGGGTCGGCGAAAGTACAACTTGTTGATGGCTGTGTTAGTTGGTTTGTCAGAGGCTATGCAAACTTTTTCCTTAAGGAGTTTGAAGGTGAAATCGTATGGGAGGCAAAACAATTTTGGATCCTGACATATAAATTCGACCTCATGGTCATCATTTTTAATTTCACAATCTTGAAATAAGGCAGCAACGTATGAGTTATATAGGTTGTCTATGGCGTTGATGCCAAAGAATTCATTGTCGTAGGTATTCACGTTTTGTGGGGGATGAGGTTTGTAATGGGTTGAAACTGAATGGGAATTGGAAATTGACTTAAGAGGAAATAAGAAGTACGACAAACTTATGTTTTGAGTTGTGTGGAATAACACATGATTTTTGGTTGTATTTATAGTGGAAATGTTAGAAGTGATGTTCATTCATGAAGTTGACTTGAAAATGACATAATATTCATATGAGAAGATTTTTCATTTGATATAATTTATTGATATACAAAGTACATTATTAAATATAATTGTGACCCACTTTGACTGCCTATCTACCTATAACTGCCAGTACCACAAGTTGGTCTTCTTCGTTGTCGTTGTCCTCGTCTTTGTTGTTGTGGTGGGGGAGTCTGCGTGTCTTCATCTTCATAATTGTGTTGAGTTTCAATCGACTGTTGATGGTGTTCAAAATCTATGGTCGATCGATAAACATTTTGTGATGAAGAACCCTATTGGTATGCAGACGGTGGAGTCGTTGTCGAGGTTCCAAAAAATGTGAAGGACCTCCACTAAATGTTGAAGAAACTGGAGTGAACGGTGTTGATGGAGGAAAATAACCGTAAGAGCTTCCAAAATGAGGATACGTTGATGTGGGTGGCATGTTTTGTTGAAAGCTCGGATATGGAGATGGGAGCTAGAGGTGCTCATATGAAGACCTTTTTGGCTCATGGTATGTTGTGGTGGATGGTATGCAGGTGGTGGTTCAAATTGTTGTTGATAATCCATGTCATATTGTTGAATACAATGTTTCAATTACTTTGTCAAACATTAATAAATTGAAATTGAAAATATTGTTCTACCTCTTCATCAGATGACTCTTCAATCGGGAAAACCTAGCGGATGGTATTAGTTATATACCATTGCATATACTCTGTGTCGTCGCGCATATGACCATTTTTGTTGAATGGAATGCCATTAAATACACGATTATGGCGGTCATTCCATAATGTAATCAATTGTTGATGGTGTTCTTCCCAATTCCAATCTACGCGTCCTCTCATATCCTATTTATGTAGGTCATCCAGATTCATTGGGGTTGACAGAATGTTTTGCGAAACCCAAATTGACGCATCACACGTTTTGATTGTTGGTATTCTACAATAGAGAAGCATATGAGAGGTACAACTGCCCGACATGTGGGGAGCAGTTCGACTTCAATCATCCGAGCTATGTCGTCACGTTTGTACGGAGTCCATACAAACTAAAATATTGGTAATATTGGTTACAATATTTAAAAACTTATTCCAAATCATGACACTTACAAATATGAAATGTTGAATACATGTCTGGGTGAGAGGTCGTCTAACTTTTGACGAAATTCTTTAATAGTAGTGGTGTCATGGAATATTGACTGTGTGCACTAGTGCAGTCAGGGAAAACGACAGCGGTTATTTTCGCTGATAGGCAGCGGTTCCTGAATCGAGTTATATCCAAGCGAGGTAAAAAGTGGTAGACTTTTTGCCTCGGTTCAGAACTGAGGCATAAAATGGTAGGATTATGCCTCGGTTCAAAATTAACCGAAGTACTAACTTTTTTATTTTTTTAAATATTTTTTTTCGCTCAACTTTATGCCTCGGTTCCTGATGAACCGAAGTCGTTTCTCCCCCTCTACTGCCTCGGTTGGAGCCTGAACCGAGGCAGTAGGGTGCTTTTTTTTATTTTTTTCTTCTTCTTTAGCCAGTCATAATGAATCTCTGGAATTCTACTTCATTGCATTCAAATACAAACATCTGTCACCTTTCAGAATTATTGAATATGTGAAATTCTACATCATTACATTTAAACTGTAAATCAAACACATAACAGTCAGCTTCCAAGGGTTACACAAGCCAATCCCAAACATTCAACTTCAGTTAAATTCCAACCCATGAATAACACACTCTGTTCCAAGTTGATTTCAAACCAAAAGTCAATATTTTCTACTGCATACACACAAAGAGGGATGCATACCAGTTTGGAAACGTTCTTCCAGAAATGGGGGCTAGGCTTTGCAGTAAGATATTCTCTTTGAACCCTCATCACAAACAACACGATTTTCTTTTGTTTTAACTCCAACGATCTCTCTATTTTCACCCTTCTTTCTTCCCCCACCAACACCCTCATCCGAAACAACACCATTTCTGGTCGTTTCAACTCTAACCCTCTTCCCTTTTACCCCCTTCTTTTCTCCCCCACCATTAACACTTCCATTTTTTCATGCACAGCACAAACGAACACTCTCTTTCAATCGCACTTAACACTGAACCAAACAGATCAAATGGCTTCGTTGCCACCGTTAACGCTAAACGTCGTCGGATCAGACACTGACAGCGCGTTCCCAACCGTCGCTTCGAGTTCCCTAACTCCCCCGTCTCCGCGCCGTTCGTCTCCGTTATAGAGCCTCAGTCCCAACATTATCATCATCGTCACGGTCCTCGCCGTCATCTTTATTGTTTCTCTCGCGTTGTGCTTCCTCCTCCGCCACCTCAATCTCTGCTGCCTCCGCCGCTTAACCTCCTCCTCCGCCACGCCCTCTGCATCCGCCTCTGCCACGCTGATATTCTCCTTCAGCCGCCGCATCTCACAGGAGATTGTCCACTCCTCGTCAACCGCCGTCATCGCTGCCTCAGTCATCGACATGCTGTCGTTATTCACGTTCTCCTCCGTCATGCGTCGCTCTTCCTCCGCCGCCGCCGACTGCGTGGTCTGCCTCTCCAAGTTCCACCACCACGACCTCCTCCGCCTCCTCCCTCTATGCTGCCACGCCTTCCACGCCGAGTGCATCGACACCTGGCTCCAATCCCCATTATTAAGCCTCGAAGATATTCTCGACCCGACTATAGAATCATTGGATTTCTTTACGGAAACGGTGGCAGATTTGGGGTTGGCAGTGGTGTGGTTTAGTTGTGGGAGGAACCTGGGTGACCTTCGTGGGGTGAGGAAGAAGCAGCAATGGAGGGCGAGAAGAAATGAGTAATGGAACCAGCAACACAATAGTAATGGAAGCAGCAAAGTGAGTCGACAAAGAAGAAAAGAGCACGCGATGAAGAGGAGAAATGAGCAGTGGGGTGAAAATTTGAATAGTTGAGCTCTATTACATCGGTTCCACCTCTGACCGAGGCATAAACACCCTTCTACACCAGTTCTGCAGAAATCGATATCATAGGTCAGAGTAGGTTAGGTGCAGTGCAGGTCAGGTGATCGTGAAAAAGGTAGGATTTGACAGACTCTTAGGCCTCGGTTCTGCACTAACCGAGGCATAAACCTATTTCGACACCGGTTCTGTTTAGAACCGAAGCACTAGATCATGTGTCAAGCCAAAATGCAGTTTTGCAGAGGGTCAGGTGACTTTTTTTTACATAGTATTAGGCATCGGTTATGCTTTGAACCGAGGTAATATGCACTACATGCTTCGGTTCTTCATAAACCGGGACATATAAGTTCGTCTAAACTACAAGATTGCCACCGTTTTTGGATATGTTTCGGTTTTTCTTTGACCGAAGCCTATTAGGCGAGTTAAAAAGCCTATTTTTTACTAGTGGTGGTTCGACACCATCTTTTCGACAATGGGAAAACAACACCGACAATAATATCTTGGTCAGTGACATAATGTATTTGTGGAGAAATAGAGGTAATATTTTCCCATACCCAACATGTAACAATATCATGCACCCTCCGATATTGTCTTCATCGACCTTTGTACCATGATCAAGGATACAGTACAAGTAGGAAAGCACTACAGATCCCCAATTATAATTGGACACATTCTACAAGTCAGCTAATAGTGGGAGGTACATTAAATGTATCATACTTGCATATGTATCTGATGTTAATATGTTGCCTATTATCACCAACATATACGCTCTAGCATATCATTGAATAATATCATGGTCAATCACACATGTAGAAACAATGAAAAACTATTAGGATATGAGATTTAAGATTACTAAATTAGCATAGAAAAAGAAATTATAATTTGATAAAGGAAAATGCAACCAAGGTCAAGGTCTAAGAAGGTAAATTGTGTAACAGTACAAGTTTAATTTTTTGTTTTTAACATTTTAACTCATATGACGCATTGTCATACTGAAAATAAGGAAATATCAAATAACTCCTTGTACACTTGAAATAGAGAGAGTGAAACATGCAGAATGCATATGCATAATACATAAGAGATAAGAGATTAGAATAAACTAATCGATATTAACTAATGTGTTTGAACTACTACTGAAATAGTATTCAAACAAAAAAATAAGAAGTCAAGGAGTAAAACAAGAAAATAAAAATCAAAATGATTAGTAGAAGAACAAAGATAACTAACCACATTTTTTTTTCCTAAATAAAGTTATGATTTATTAAAAAATTGTTAATTCATTAAAAATTATATTTAGTGCGAATAAAAATTAACTATCGCTCATAATATTTTAATTAAATTTAATTCTCAATCATAATTTTACAATTAATTTAATAGAATTAATACTAAAAAAAACATTTAGAATCTTTTTTTATAAAAGTTCTAAAGTAAAAATTTTATCTGTTTGGGCCTTAATCGAGTAGTGGCCTCAATTCCTCTATTGGTTATTGATTTTCCAATTCTACTTTAATTATATGTTACCTTCTTTTATTATAATATATGTCATTGTATTAATTGGTGGTTAAGGTGCGCACCACTTTTTCCATTGACATCCAATAAATTTTTACCCTTACTTTATATTTATTATTTTTCCTTTCATTTTTTAATAGATACAAAACTTTACTTCTTTTTTAAAGGTTATAGTACTGCTGAAAATAAATTTTCAAGTTTTTATGGTGTCAAAATTTCATTTCTCATAAAAATAAGTAGTTCAGGGTGTCATAGCCAAAGTGTTTAACTCTATTACTATAATTTTTTTGTGTTAAGCAGAGTAAAATCTGGAATGTACATCCGTTATATTCATGGAAAATTAGCTGACTTATTCAAATTCATTTAACTCTATTATGTTAATGTCATACTGACAGTGAGTGTGAGTTACAATTTGTCAACACGTTTCGCTACAAGTCTACACATGTGGTGGTGGAATATTTAGCCCTTGAATTTGCAGATATTTAAAGTAGAAAAAAATATCAGATGCATTGTATAAATATTGTTTTTCAATCAGGATATAAAAATTTATTTCGATAATTTTCCTATTTTATAACAATATATTTAAGTTTTGTCCCTATTTTAGTAAGACCTGAACTATTTCTTTAATTATGTTCTCGAACTAATTCCCTGAAGTTATTTTTGGACAGCATATTAACTAAACCATCAGAAAACAACAATTTAGAATGGCTTTAGAAACTCGAAGAACTCCATAAAAAAATTACATGATTAAATACCTAAGAATTCACACACTTGATGAGTACTTAAAAATTTGTATTCATGAAACAGAGCTGTGGAAACCATAGAAACGCGGTTTCTCGGTCAAAGTCTACGGTTTAGGTATGTTAAATAATGGCTTAATACCCTGTTTTGTCTCCAGATTCGCTCGAAAATGTCAAATTAGTCAATCCTTTAAAAAACGTGTCAATTACGTCCTCACTTAGTAAAATTTGCATCAATGAAATCCCCCTCCCATTAAATCCGTACAAACAGCGTTAATTATTTTTTTCTCTTTTTTTCTACTTTTTCTGCTTTTTCTGTGCAACGCAGCAACTTTTTTTCTCTCTTCTACTATTCTTCTTCTCTCTCTTCTACCAAATGTGATATTATTTTTTCTCACTTATTTGAGATTAAAGATGAAAAAACGAGGTAAAATAGAATGTGATATTATTTTGGAAACTTTCCTGCTGTTTAGAGAGAAAATCGGAAAAAGTCATTAATTATATTAAGTATCCCGATTAATAATAATAAAATAATAAATAATATAAATATCAATTAAATCATAAACACCTTTTTAAAACATTTTTCTTATTTTTTAATATTTTTCTTTTAATCTAAAAGAACAAATTTTTTTCTCTCAAATTCTCTCATTTTCACTTTTTCATATCTATCGTCCAATCCAAATTCAAAAAATAGTTTGCTCCCAAAGAAAAAACAAAGAATGATATATTTTTTTCAAAAAACAAGACACAATATCATAGAATATATATATATATATATATATATATATATTAGATTTTCGCGGGTATACTAAGAAATTGAGTTTGGAATATTTTATATTAATTTTTATTTATAAAAAAATCTTATATTATATTAAAAATAATCAATTAAAACTAAATTAAAAATTTAATATTTTATTATTATTATAAATCAAAGAATAATTAAATTAATAAATTTATTTTTTTGTTAACGTACATTTTATATTAAAATTAATAAATAAATTAAAAATAATTTATTAAAATAATTTTTTTATCCTCCACATTAATTAATTTATTTACGAATTTTTATATTTTTTTTATTTTTTCTTATATTTCTTTTTTAATTTAAACTATCCTTTCAAATTCACTCACCTTTACTCTCTAAATTCATTCTTCAACCCAAACACAAGGTAAAAATATTGAATTGGGTTTAGTTGAATTTTTTACATTATTATGTTAAATCCAATTCACCACAATGAGTAAAAAAATTGTTTATTTTTAAATATAATTTCAAATGCCAATAAGTCAAAAAATTAAGTCGGAGTACTTCTGTCTAAACTAAATTTAAACATAAAATAAATAAAAAGTGAGACAATTTATCTGAAATAAGTACAAAAGTAGATATTGGTTAAATCTTGGATTACCGTTTTAAACTCATTGTGAATTTTTTTTTTCACTTCACTTCATTTAATTCTTATAAGCTTAAATTAACATGAAAGAAAAACATTACATATTTTGGATTAGTGTTGAACTGTTCTTAAAAACTATAGATACGAGAGTAAGAACATGTTTTTTTCTAACTTCAAATTAGTTAAAATACTATTCTTAG